>VXAX01001004.1:0-58214 GCA_013399835.1 Leptocoma aspasia | reverse complement strand
CACCCTCCCGAACCCCAGCCTGCCTTCGCTGCCTTATCGAGTTCACACTCCAGCGCGCCGCACTCTGTACCTTTAAAAACCATAAAAGTCATCAGCGCTGCTATAAAGTAGCAACTGGGCTATAAACTATCCCGTTACGTAAAATGTTTAATTAGAAACTTAATGGCGAACATCGTGGTAGCCTTTAAAAGGTAATTGTGTTGGAGAGTTTAAATAATTCGGATAGCCTAATTGCCAAATTGTTGATAATGCAAGCTGCCGCCGATCTGACTGTAAAATGCCTCGGGACACTTGTTTGCATATAAAAGAGCTAAGTGAAGTCAGTTAAGGCTGTGGATTAAATTATGAATCAAAGGGGTGGGTTTTTCGGTTAAAAACAGTACAAGGGTGATTTGGCCACACAAGAGTGGAAGGGAATATATTAACCTATCTGCATATGGAAATACAAAATTCAATTTTAAAAAAAAATTTAATCAGGACCTGCACAGCCTTTTCAAAGGACTAAATAATTTTATGGCAAGTTGATAAAGCAACCAAAAATCAAGCTATTGCAGTAGTTCATTACAGACTCTGTGTTCCCAAATTTTACCATGGCAGACTACAGAGTACAGGGCTTGCAGTGATAGCAAAGCTGCAGCTATTACTGCTGCCTCAGAAATTCAATTTCTCTCCCTCAAAGAACATGCTTCCAGAGATTCCATGTGAATGTTGTGTTGCTGGTTGCTTTAATAAAGACACATAAGTCTGAAAAAATGCAACTCTTCCTCACTTTGTATATTATGTCTTCTGGGCACTAAGGAGCAGTTTAGTGCCCAGTGTTTTCCATTTGTTCCTCAAATATTCTGCAGATGGAGCTAATGCTGAAGTGTTGGGAGTCCAGGGGCTCTGAAAATGATGAGGGTGGGCAGAGGCTGTGCCTTTCACAGCCCCTCAGCAAGGGCCTGTCTGGCCATCAGGGTGGTCTTCCATTCCCTAACTTTGCTGGGTGGCCTTCCACTCAGTGCAAAACTTTGTTCATTTGTAGGGAATTTTATAACCTGGAGTTTTTTGCAAGCACAAGTAAATCTTCCAGGACAAAGCTCAATATTTACTTGTAACACAACCCCTGGATCTGTTATTCACTGTAGTTACCCTCTGTTTCACTCTTTCTTACCTTAATTTATTCTGCTGTTATTTTTTCCACCTAAAATCTATGCAAGCACAATAAGCAGAGGTTGGAGAAAGTTGAGCAAGCCAGCAGGATATTGTCCCTGGACCCATGCCTCAGTCAGAAATATCATCCCCCTGAGTTTCCTACATTGCAGATGGGGTGAGATGACCGAGAATGGTGGAGCTATTTTTAAATTTTGAAATCTTGGATCTACCGGTACATCCATCAATAAAATAATTACAGCTGGCCTGAGCAGTGCTCAGAGAGAACTCTTCCTCAACACAAACATGAAATACAGTCATCTCTGGGGTATTCTGTAAACAAGGGTTAGCTAAACACAAATGGTATGTACTCTATTCATCATTCTTTTGGGAAAAGTCACAGGACACTAAAGACAAACAGATACGAATATTGTCTCTGATTCCAGTCTAAACACATATTCCCTTTCCCTCCCCCACATGACCTTGTAACCAGTGAGGTGCCTGGCTAAAACTGCTCCTACTGACTCCTAAGAAATCCTGCCAAGTTTGCTGGTGACTTGGAACCATCAGAACTGGCACCGTGAGAGTCGAGTAGGATTTCCCCCTCGAGGTTAGACCGTGTCCAGAAAAGAAGAGGTCAAGCCTGACTGTGTCTGGTTTTCCCTTGGCCCTGGTGGTGCCAGTCAGAGAGGAGAAATGAAGAGAGTTGGGGCTAATATTTACATTTTTCTTGAGTCCTAGAGTTCAATCTTCAGTTACAACCTACTGAGAATACAAAGCAGCTGCTTGGACCTGTGTGGTGCATCTGTACATAAATGGCAGAAATCAGTCTGCCAGGCTGGGGGTGTGATGGTGGTGGAGATTTCCTTTGCCTGAGCTTTGTTTTCATGCTCTGTTTTGTGCCTCCTGCTTCTTTAGGTGAGATGGACTTGCAGATCCTCTCAAAAATACGAGCCAAATATCCCGGGGTCACCATCAACAATGATGTGATAGAGCCAAGTGCTGACCAAATCTCCAAGTATAAAGGTATTTTCACATTAAATAAATAAAATTTACATTAATGATTTTACATGCATTAAAAAGTGCTGAAAGGTGGATGACCCTATATTCAAATGCCTTCTTGTCAGAACTGTCTCTTAAAAGTTAAAAAATTCAAAATTTCATGCTTTTTTGCCGTCATTGCTTCTCAACAATGTTCACTCTCATTAAAATCTTTAGTCTCTCAAACTGCAAAGAACTCTGCATGGCAAATGCTTGGCTAGACAGACTTTAAAAGCTAAACAAGGTGGGAAGTGATGGGTGATTGTATGGGAATGGAGTGAAATCCCTGCATTTCAGAAAGTTTTTGTACTTCAGCTTGTGTTGAATCAAGATCCTTCCTCAGCATCAAAGGGAAAGTTTTAGTGTCTCATGGTAATTCTCTCACATCTTAAAAATCGTTTCCAACAAATAACTAAACCTCACAGTGGGGCACTGAATTAGTTACCAGGCTTTGAATTAGAAAACTCAGAAAGGAAAGCAGGAGTGATAGGAAAGACTTTTGCCGTGTGCTCTGGGGCTCAGAGCTTCTTTCCTTTCCCCAGTCCAAAGGTCTAAGCAGCATTCATGAAGGAAAATAAAACATTTTCGTAGGAGGACTGAGTGTTAACGAGGGTACTTTGATCAAATTGCCCTACGAAGTGAGCACTAAATAGCAACGCAGGGTTTGATTATCACTGGATTAGTGCCTGCCAGGATTCACCTCCAGGTGTTGAGGGAGGTGACACCAGCCCTGAGCAGAGCACACCTGGCCCAAGAGTGGCTGCAGAAGGGGTGTGACACCAAGGAATGATCCTCAATGATCCTCATCAGTTGAGTCTCTTGCTAGAAACGCTCCAAACCTTAGTAAATACCAGGCTGTAAAACCACACTGTAAATCTCGAATCTTGCTCTTGCTTAAGTCCTTAAAAATGAAGCATTCCCAGTGTGAATCAGCTTGTGGAAATCAAAGGGAAAAAAAGCAACAATTCCTTTCTCTCTGCAGTGAGGTAGCTCAGAATTACTGGAAGCACCAAAGTCTCCCAGGAAAAAACTAATTTTTTTTAATATCTTTCTCTATTTACCACAGACCTGATCTTTTAAAATATGCCTTATGCAAAATCCCCGGAGCTTTTATGTTGCTGCAGGCTGAAATGGTGAAGGGTGGGCAACACAGCATCTTCTCTGTTTGTGAGACAGTTTGTGCACTTGAACAAAGAATTTCTGTCCTGTCTGGGCTACACTGGACTGGATTTGCTCTGAATCTTCCAGTGGTCTCACCATTTTCCACCAATTAAATGGCAGTCCTATCCTACTGCAATGAGTTTCTTTCCAGAAGAAAGTTAAAGAAAATATAAAATGTTGTCCTTATTTTAAGTTTTATGCTAAACTAGAAGTTAAATATTCATCTGAATTTCTTTCTTTAAACTCTCCTATTTGGTAATTAATCATGTCCCCAGTAGCTACCATTAATTAGGTTTCTGAGGCCCAAGATTTTCTGTAGAGAATTAGAAACATTATCTGTGCCTCTGAGGATTCAGTAGTTGTGTTTTCTGCCTCACCAAATGCTTTCTCCATGGGAAGGAGAAGCCAAGCTCATGAGAGAAACTCCCTACTGGGATGTGCAGTGATGACAAACTCAGGTTCCTCTTCGGCTGTGGCATGCAATGGAGGCTTTCCTCAAAGCCTCATGGACAGGCTGTGGCTTTCCTTCATTCCTGGTGGAATCCCTTGGTGGCCATGGTTGGAGTGTTGGTGGCCCCACAACTGAGCTGCATCACCAGTGCACAGCTGCAGGCAGCCCAGTTTTGATGGCACCCATCAGCTACACAACCAGCTTCTGACTGGGAAAACAATCTAGGGTGAACCCAGGGGAAAAGGTAGGAAAACTTTTCATAATGGATTCAGATGAATATTTAGGCAGAAATTCACCATAATTCCATAATGAATTAGCACTTCCTAGAATTTGGAGTTCAAAAGCCTGGAAAGCAATTCAGTTTTCTTCCCAGCTCCTCCTTGCAGTCAGACCAACAATTAAACTGAACCAGATTGCCCAAGATTATTGGTGAGGGGATAAGAGCTGCTTCTGAGTTTAGACCAGCAAATTAAATCTGAACTGCCAGTGCTGGGGCCAGTGACTGATAAATGGAAGCTAACAGAGTAAGAGTGGCAGCATCTGAAAGGGGTGGCCCATTTCCAGCCACAGAAGAGAGGAGATAAGCACTGATGGAGCATTTCTCATCTGCCTGACGGGGACGTGTCCAGATCAGAGCCCAAAAGGAGAAATGTTGTTGTTAGTGGTGTAAAGGCACTGGTCTTAGCAAACCGTGTTGCTCTGAACATGTGTTCTGCAGCTAAGGCTCAGCCTGCCTTTGGGCCATGCAAGTTTTAAATGTGAAGCACAGGAACTGAATCAGGGCCTGCTTTGTCCTGGAGCAATCGCGAGCGCCAGGCAGCAAGGCTGTGAGATGAGCTCCATATGCCAGCAGATGGACATTAGTATTCCAGCGTCCCCCACATTATGGAATTATCTCTCAGTTTTGCTGCCGAAAAAACAAAGGGAATGCAGTGATGAGCCAGGCCCTCAGTGTAACTTATTCTTTGAATCCACTTCCCCAAATTCCTGTTTTCCTCAGTTGCTGATGTGCATTGTGTTGAGGTCTGAAGACACGCCATGCGTCACTCCTTAAAGCTCTTTGCTTTAAAACACTGCCATCCCTTTTGCCTGAAGCAGTTGGTCAGAACTGTGGGATTCTGAAAAATTGTTTCAACACAGAAGCTGCTGAATGTCAAGAGAGGGGTCCTTGCTCTTGGAACAAACCTCCTTCCCTCTCCTACCATCCCAGTTGCACAAATTTAGATGAATACATTTGCTTTTTCTGCCCTTCTCAACCTTTTAATTATGCATCTCTTCTCAAGAAACCCCTGCTTTGATCCATCCTTGGGCACCTGTTTTCACTTGGGGAAAATCCAAGGCCACCATGGCCTGACTCCTGCTCAGCTGTGTGGGTTTGTGTGGCACATAAGTGCTGGGGCCATCAGTCCTTCTATTCACCCTGCAGTGTGCTGCTTGTGGCCTCATAGCAATTCATCCCAGTCAACATCTCTTCATTCAGCTTGAGCCAGTCATGGTGAAGAAATGACTTTTTTTTTTTTTAGCTCAGGTAAATACCAGAGGAGCCCAAATTAGGGATCAAAGGGAAAAGCAAGACTCTCTTAAAATTTTGTTCTATAAAGCCCTCTACAGCCTTCTCCTCACATATGGGCTCAAGGTTTTAGATATTCCACTGTTGTGTTAAACTGGTACCAAAACTCTCTACCTAATGGCTTTTGGATGTATTAAAGCTCTGAGTGGAAATCAGCCCCATATTTGCAATGGAGATAACTCTGTCCTGCCTTCTATTTCAGAGCATGTGGCTCAGGCATCAAACCTCGAGAACATAAAGTTTACCTGGCATAAGGAGACAGCTAATGAATATGAAAGTCGAATGAATGCAGAAAAGAAGACTAAAAAATGGGACTTCATTCACATGATCCAGGTAAGAGTGTCTGCAAAGTAAATGTTGTCAAAGACTCAGCTGTTAAAAGTATGCATTAAGTATGTGACCTCATTATCCACTCATAGGGGAAGAAAGGTGAGTTTACTTCCCAGTAATTTGAAGTGCTTTAGCATAAATGAACTGCAAAAATGAAAAGCAGCTTTGAGCACAGTAGTCCTATTAACCAGGCTGTGGGTGGCAGTCAACTAAGAATACATTTTAGCTGGTGTCTTCAAAAGCTCCTTGTCCTCTCCATGAAATTGCCTTTGTATTTCCAAGTTCACTGAAGCCTTCACTGAAGAAAGGCAAATCTCTTTGTCTCAGGTTGATGAATGAACATGAGCTCAGTCCTGGCAGTGCCAGAGAGCAGGCAGGGCATGACAGCCCTGAGCCTGCAGTGTGAGCCCACTGCCCACACCTTCCTAATGTGCCTCATTGTCCCTGCTTTTCTGTCAGGATTGCCCACATTTGGTTCATTTTAACAACGGTACCTGTTATAATAGTCACCAGGAAGTCTCTAAGTGTCTCTGCTTTTTACAGGTGCTCTATTATGTGAAAGATATCCCAGCAACTATCCGGTATTTCCACAGCCTCCTGGAATCGCAGGCAAAGCTCCTCATTATCCTGGTGTCAGGTGAGAGCTGCTCCACCAGCACTGCTCAGTCAGGAAGGGGCTGTGAGGACCTTTGGGGTTCCTGTGGGGAGCACAGGCCATAGAGATGAACAGACATCCCCTGAAACCTGCCCACTCTGTGTGTCTGTGGGTTGTAAAGACCAAGGATTTATGAGCCAAAAACCCCCATACCATGGGCACAAAACATCTTTCTCTGCCCTTCCCCATCCTACAGCCTGTCCAGTGATGGATGGCAGCAGAGGCCCTGCAGCAGGAGAGGTTCCATGCTGCAGCTCTCACTCCCAGGAGCCCCTCCAGCCTCTGCTGTGTGCTGGAAAAGGCTTCCCAGGCTGAGCACTGCATTTTCTCTCTCCCAGAGACTTGTGGCATTGAGCAAACGGCTGCAGGGGGCTCGGGAGTGCCATACAGCAGGTGTTGGAGCACATATGGTTCATTTTCTTTTCAAACTGCCCATTTCCTTAATATCATCATTTTGGGTACAAACCAGCATTCTCAGGCTGTTTCAGATCTCACAGAGATGCTCTGTGGTCCATCCAGCAGGAAAATGTTAGAGCAGAGTAAACGACAATCTTTTAATACTGTGGGCAGAGGTATGCCAGAGACAGTGCAATGGTAAGGTCTAATTTGACTCTAGAAAGCCTTTAATTTGCCTCAAAAGCTATGGAAATTTCAGCTGTGTAAACAGTCACATCCAACAACTCTGATAGGTATGTTAAGCATTATTTGTTCAGAGGTTTAAGCTTAATTTCTCATTGAATTTGGCCACATCTGCAAACGTGATCAAGTTCCTTTTATTTTGTCATGAAGGACCCACTATGAAGTGACAATTCTGACCTGAATTTATTCAACTACTTTTTTTCCCCAAATGTGTTTTGTTTGAAGTGTTTTCAAGCAGTTTACAACAAGAAATCTGCATTTAAAATTATTTTAAAAAACCTGTTCATGTTCTTCGGCTGAACGAGAATAGATCGTAATATCAGACTATTGCTGATTACTTGCATATAGTTAATTAAAACTCTTTTCCAGTTGCTTAACCTGTCCCTTTGGATATTCATAAAACATGAATACAGGAAAGAATGTGTGCCTATTCAAAATTAAAATTGTTAAAGTTCTGAGATCATGGAAAGTATTTGAAGTCCTCTCTGGGCCAGATGACTGTGTTTTCTGATAGAGCAGAAATAGCTGGGGGCAAAAAAAAAAGTGGGAGAGAGGAGCAGGACTCAGAAGAGCAGAGAGGAAAAGAAAGGGAAAACCTTGAGGAAAACAAGAGAATAGAGAGGGGAAGGCAGAAGTGCCATGAAAATGAGCACTGAGACAAAAGGAGTTACTGAAAGATCATCAAAACAAAGCTCATTTCACAAAAGGTAATGTCATCTCCAAGGCAAACACATCAGGTGTGTTAATGGAAAGCCAGCCTGGGAGCAGGGCTGGTAGGAGAGGGCCGGGGTCAGTCTGTGGAGGCTGCAATCCCTCCTGCTCCGGGAGGGATGTGCCGGGGCTGGATCTGTTGGTACCTCCTTGCAAACAAAAGCAGAGCCATATGCTGAGCCATTGAATAACGCTGCCTTCAGGTAGGGGATAATTGCTGGGCTCCGAGATGGCACTGAGTCACACAACACTGACACCAGCACATTTCCTGCAATTAGTGCTCTGCGTTCGATTTCCACCAGGTGAAAGAAAATATTGTAGCCTCTTTTCTAAACACCAAACTGTTTGACTATGAATAACTGTTTGCAGATAAAGCAACTGCAAAACCATGAGCAACTGGTTTTAGTACCTAGGGAGAATTATTGTTGTAACTTTCAAGAGCTGCTCGTTAGGCTTAAAGTTATTTTCATACTGTCCAGTCAATCTGAGTAATCCTTCTAAAAATTATTTATAGTAGAAATACTGAAGATCCAGGTATTGTGGAAATCAGAGATCCAGGCTGGGGGAAAATAAAGATGTGAAGATGTATGTGGGGACTTTTCAACTTACCCAGCTGGTTTGCTTTATAAAATGTCTCTAGAGAAGACGTACACAAGTGTGAACTGCTCTGGCCTCGGCTGGAGGCTCAAGGAGGGGTGCTGGAGTTCCAGGGTAGGTGCCCACCCACTCCTGCAGCCCCCAAACCCGAGGAACAGAAGCAGGGAGGCAGCCAACTCCACATGTCCCAGCTCTGGAAAGACCCCACTTGCAGTCATGACAACTGCTAAAAAACCCAGACAAAACTGCTTTCAAATAGTGTTTTTCCTGAACTCTGAGTGTTTTCCTGGTGGTTTATCTCTTAGGAAAGAGCGGCTGGGAAACGCTGTGGAAGAAGTATGGGTCTTCTTTCCCTTTGGAAGATCTTTGCACTTATGTTTCCTCTGCTGATTTGCCAAGGATGCTGGATTCAGCTGGGCTGAAGTACCAGCTCTACGAGCTCCCATCCCACATGGACATAACGAGCTGCTTTATTGAAGGGGACAAAGATGGGGAGCTCTTGCTGGATTTCCTGACAGAAACACTTGACTTTGCTAAAACTGCCCCTCCTGAACTAAAGCGTCAGATAATGGAAGAGTTAAGAAAGCCTGGATGCAGTGAAATCAGAGATGGAAAAGTGTTTTTCAATAACAACCTGGATGTAATAGTGATTGAGCCGTGAGTTAACCTCTTCTTCTTGATCCAAAGCAAAGAGATACAAACTGTTAACAGCTGAAAGGCATTTTTTCTTCTTTTATAAATGGCTTAATTTACTTCAGCACTGATAATAATTTTGGGAGCTCGTTAAGAAATCAGTATTAACATCTGTTTTTATAAGCGAGCTTTAATACTTGATTAATTCTACACTAATCTACAAATGTGTAACTCACTAGGCAGTAAATTGTGTCTTATCATACAGATGTTGTGTAATCAGCTATAACTCAGACCATCCACTCAGGCACTGCAGAAACCTAACCATTTCCTAAGGAATAATCCAGAACTACATGTGGTTCCACCATATTCATTTGAAAACTCTCTACAGACTAAATGAGCAAATTGCAGTTTCTTGGTGCAGCTGGCAGGAGTGCAGGCTCAGAATGACCAGCCATTGGGTGGATCTTTGATGGGATTTCTAGAGCTTGTGACTTCAAGATCTCATACCTGTAGCTACTGTGAAAGTGGCCTCACACCTGCATGTTCAATGGTTGCCTGCTCCTGCCCCTGCAGGCATCTCCATTTAATGGCACTGCTTCCCCTTTCTGTATTTTTACTTTATGATGTATCCGCAGAGCCGTTTGTGTGCCAGGTCCATACTGGCACTACAGGAGGGAAGCTAGGGAAGATGGTTGAGGCACAGGGTTGGTAACAACTGTCCTGGAGAGGTGGATTTCAGTGGTGAGCCCTGATGCAAAGTCTTTGTTAGGAATCAGCTGCTGCAGTCACACAGATTTTTTTTGGTATTTTTAATTAACCACACAATGTTTCTGGTCTCAGCCTTCCCCTGGCCTGTGAGCTTTGTAACAAGAAAAATGTAAAAATGAACTCTGATGCCAAAATGACTGGTTCCAGTAGCATTTTTTTTCTCATTTTCAATGGCATTGTGTCAGGTAAATCTGTTCACTATACAAGGTATTCAGCAAGAAGGGGTTTCACCTCCTCAGCCTCTTCTCCATGTGAGGCTGTTGTGGTTGATGCATTTGTTTTGCTAAATGATTTTATAGTTTTCAGAACTGTTTTCTCTCTACAAGGCACAATACATAGTGGGATACAATAGAGTCGCTTGAATGGATTTAACAGCCTGAATACTCAATTTGTCCCCTGAGACAGGTGTGATTTTTGCCATTGAAATAATTTGATTCAGTGTTGAAATCGTTTACTTTAGGCAATACTTTAGCTGCAAGGAATTATGTTTTGTTTTTGCACACAAATTTCTGATACAATATAGATTTATTAATGATTTGAAGTGATTTCAAGAGATCATATTGGGCCTAATAGCTGATTATATTTATTTTAGGGCAAGTTATTTGAAACACAAACATCTCCTGGTGCTCAAATGTTAATTCTGGTAGATTTTAGAATGTTTCCATGATAATCCTCTGTGGGACAGAACAAAATCTATTACCATTTTACCCAGTTCTGTGCACAGGCTCCTGCATTAGAAGACCTCAGTATATCTGTGAGCTGCTGTGGTCACATGCCAGAGCAGGAACGATAGAAAATCTCTCATTAGAACAGATTGCTGCACACATTTCTAATGGGAAACAAATTAAAGTTACATTTATTTTCGTGGCTCTTTTGGGCTGTCAGTGACCTTTTCTAAATGGTGCTTGCAAAGCAGGTGACTGCTGAATATTGCCACATCAACCCCGTCAGGGGTGAGATATCTCAGGGAGCCACAGAAATACCAGAACAAAACCAAAAAAACACTAATCCAGCAACAAAACCCAGTAATAAGATGCCCTTGAAGATCCTGCTGTTTTATTGTTTATCAGACTTAAAAAAAAAAAAAAAGAAAAAGAGAAAAATGGGTTTTAGCAGTTTTGGAGGAGGCTTGCTCTGAAAATGTGGGAGACAGCTGGAAAGATGACAAGCAGCAGAGCTGATCTGGAGAGAGCTGAGGAGGATTTGACCACATACACACACACAAAAATATTCAGTGTGAATGTACAGAGAGCTTCTTCCCCTGTTTTGCTTCTGAGGAGAATTTCATTGAAAACTGGGGGCGAGAAGAATACAGTAAACTCCATTTTGTATCTTGCAACAGCTTGTGTTAAGGGGCTGGGGGAAAACTGAATCAGCAGAGCACACTTAAGGGGTAAATTAGTTTTAAATTTGTAGCACATTCACACATTTTCAAGAAGCAAGTACTTTAAGTATTATTTAGAAGGAAATGAATGTGGGGAAGCACAATTTTATGCCCATTTGACCATAAAAACTGAAGGACATCTTGTAAATCTCTCAAACAACTTCCTAATAGAGTGGAGAACCACATTTTCATGTGAGAATCACCCTTAATTGTACAGTGAGACACTGCTATTCCACAGCAGGGCTGGGAAGTACAGTTTGTCCATGGACTGGGATTTGCACAGCAGGGCATGTGCCAGGCCCTCATCACCCTTAGGAATTTCTCCTTAATCTCTAATCTAAACCTGCCCTCTGCCAGTTTGAAGCCATTCCCTTTATTCTTTCACTAAAAACCTTGTAAAAAGGTCAAACCCCAATTCCATCTTTTCCTGGCTTGCATCCCTAAAAAATTAATTTGTAGGCTTTCTACAGTGGTTCATTGAGAGCAATGGTATTAAACCAGCACAGTACTGATTGGATCAAGTTTGGCTTCAGGATACCTGTATTAAAAATATACCAGAAATGATCCTGAAAGCTCTTCCTGCATGGGTGACCCTTTCTGGCTAAATATATGGTTTAGATATGAAATGTGAGCCTGGATATATGCAATCCTTAATATTGCATCTCTGTGTTTTTCTCAAAGATGGCTCTGAGCAGTGCTTGTTTTTAAATTGGGAGACTTTCCTTTTTCTTTTCATTTCATGAGCCTGGAATATACAGGTTCTAATGCAGGTACGGGAGAAAAAAGCTGGAAGGAGGGAGGGAGGAGGAGGAAGAGGAGGGAATCTTTTGAAACAACAGGCAAACACCTGGGCCTGTGTCCCTCTGATAAGTAAGCGTGAGCTTGTGGCTGTGCTGCTGTGTCAGGTGATTATTTCCCAGAGGAATTCCCGTGGGAGGTTTGCTGGGCAGGGAAGGGAATAGCCCGATGTCCATGAGTGAGGCACGGCTTTGGAGCGATGCCTCAAAGGCTGGGGGGAGCCACAATGGGGGAGGAAAAGGCTGACCCCCTCCAAAGAGCCCAGGCTCCAGTCACGTGTCCCTCCACATCAACCACATCTGCCCAAGCAGCTTCAGGGCTGTTCCTTTAAATCATACGTAGAAAAATATTCTCACTGCTCCGTTAATTTCTACAGCAAATGGAACAAATGCGCTCACAGCTCGGCTGCTGTCACCACTCCTGCACTGGGGTAATTCATGCTTGCAGCCCATGATAGGATTTTTAATGTCATTACACAGTAGGGCAAAGTCTTCATTTTTAATAAAAATACAAATGCTAAAATTAAACGGATTAATATCTAATTTTACATCTTCATTTACATGATGTGCAAAATTATCTTAAATATTTGTTATGGATGGAGTGGCTTTCCACCAATTTAGGCCTTTTTTTTTTCATACTGGAGAATGTTAACAGAAATTGTAGCATAAATCATTGCCTTGTAGAGTACCAGAAGGTGCATATAAAAACCCATATCTTTACTGCACATATTTCCCATTAACCATAATCTATTAGTAATTGAAGTTCATTACAAATTCTTGTAGACTTTATTGCTATCATGCTGCATGACATAGTGAACCTGGCTTGCATAACAAGAAGTCCTTGCTGGGAAATATCCTATTAACAATGACAGTGCATTTGTCATTGTGATAATAAATCCAAAGCTGCCTGTAGATTATAAATTATTGCGGCGCCATTTCCACTGTTGTAGTTTAAAAGTTTTGTCAGCACTTCCATTTTGCCCCCACTTTATGGGCAGTTACAACTTGACCATAAAAATCTGCAACAAGCTGAATCCCATCTTACAAGGTCTCACTCTCAGAGAGTGTTTCTTCCTCCAGTGAGATTCATATTTCATCCATATGAAAACCTTTGAGGCAGAAGCTGCGTTTGTGACAGATTTTTTAGGTTCTGCATTTGCACAGATTTTAATTGGAAAGCCCAGGCCATTTGACAAGTAATTTGTCCATGATATTTCTAAAGATTGTGGTAAAATAAAAAAATTCAGCAAGACAAAAAGACAGGAGCTCGGCTGAGCTGAGTGTTTGCTGGTTTAGCACCTGAAAGAGCTTCTGTCTTTATCTCCAGGTGCCAGAGACTTTGGGGAGCCATTGGGTAAACCCTGCTTCTCTTCAAAGGAGAAACTGGAGAGAAATGATTCTCCCCATAGGCCTCACAAAGGTGTTTTGAGGATTAATTACTAACGCAGAAATTCAGGCACGCACTCAAGTCATCCTTCATCATGTCTGCGCAATTCTTCCAGCTCTATATGGGTTTTAAGTGTTATTAAAAGAAAATTGCTATAGAGTTGAACTTTAAGTGTTAATTATGACTCAAGATATAAATGACATCAGGTCAAATCTTTCACAATTTAACTCCCTAATTGACTTCAGCTCTCTGCACAAGGGATATCTCTCTAGCTGAATGCATCTGTCTATCACATTTCTCAAGTGCCTATAGCAATGCATCCAATTAGCTGGACGTAGCCATAATGCCTCAACAGCTCCCAAATAGTGCAGGATGAAGCCTTCATCTCCCTGAAATAATCAAGAAAATTTTACCTCTCACGAGGCCAGGTTATCACATCATCCTGCAATACATGCTCTGTTTTTAAGTACTGTTTCCAGGGATTCTGAAGTAAATATGAAAATTTTCTTTTCACATCAATAATGCCCTTCATCTCACAATGCCACAAATTTCTTTAAAATCTTGATATGCAAAATCACTTTGCTGCACCTCAGTGGTAAGTGGTCTCCTGTGTGAAATTCAGCAGCTGTTGGATCGTCCACGGCACCGTTTCCCAGCGATTTCTGGCAAGATGAGGAGGAGGAAGTTGGCAGTCAAATACTGAGGAGCAGAAAACAATTTCCCAGGCTGGTACTGAGCAGGGGCACAGGCACTCCAGCCAAAACTGTAATCAGCTTCCCCTCTTCCTTGGCAGGAGAGTGGTGGGACATTGGGCTGGGACATGGGCTTGGCTCAGGGTGAAGCCCTGGCACATCCAACAGCCCACGCTGGTGGTGGGACCAAGGGTGCCTACCATGGATGGGCTTGGCAGCAGCTTTGTGTGGGAGTGTCCTGGTGCTGCCCAGCAGAGTGCATGTGGAAGGCAGGGATGGATCTGATGGATGCAAGGGGAAAGAGGATGTCTCCCCTTTTTGCTTTAGTGGGAAGCAAATTGCTCTTTGAACTCGCAGATGGATGTGAATGGTACCCAACAGAGACGTGTGAGTGTGTGGTACTGGTGTGAATCAGGATGGTGCTTTGTTCAAGAGTAGTGAACAGCTCTAAAAAAACACCAGAAAAAAATTGTTACAATGTATTGCAGATTTCTTACCCAGTGTTGTGTGTTTTGTTTGTATTATCTGGGCAAAGAACACCAAAACCCAATGAAAACAGAATTAAACGATTTAAACACTCTTTGAAATCCCTAACCTAAGCCATGTCATCCTTTCCCATTTTGAAATCCCTCAATCTAAAACATATTATACTTTTCCACTCAAACAGAATAGAGGGACCTAATATCGTTGTGACTCTTAATGCTATAAATACATTTTGATACTTTTATAACCATGATTTTACAGAGGTCACGATGAGGTATCATTTATTTTGGTGAGGGTAAGTAGGCTATTTGCCAGCAGATATAATCTCTTTGTTTCCTTAAAAGAAAATGAAATGACAGCATTTGGAGGCTGTTTCAAGGATCCCGTGTGTTACAGTGGATCCTGGCGGAGATGAATTAGTGGCCGGTGTATAGGTGATCTTGCCAAAAATGAATAGCAATGCAATTTATCATAGCCTTCTGTAATTTATCTCACAACCATGTATTAGATTAGATAAAGACAGAAAGACATGTGAATTGGATGGACTGGACTAATACTGAAAACTTACACCTGCTTTTATTGAGGCTGACAGGAAGATTTCTGTTGCCTGCATTGCAATCAGGATTTGGCTTCACATTTTTAATTTGCTTTGAAGTATGATCTTGTCCAGCAACGAGAAAAAAGCTAACTCAACATTAAAGTTTGTTGATTGTGTCTGCTATTTCTTATTCAATACAAATTTGTTCCATCATATATTTCACATTCAATCAATTAAAAAGTGTAAATCTAAACAAAAAACCCTCAACACTCAGAAGCTTAAAAAGAAGAGTAATAAGCAGCTGTGAAACTGCTGCAAACACTCATTACATGCTACACCGTTTTCAAGGTAACAAACCAATAGTTTATTTTGTCCCCTTGCAACAAAATCCATACTTCAAAATCCACTTTTCTTACCAAATCGGTCTGTCTGTAAGACAAACAGTCTGCAGCTGGGAGTGTTTACCTACAACAGCAGAAAGATGTGCTACACTGCCTTCAAATTCAGGAGTATCACCAGCTACCTTCTTTAGGCTCATTGCAAGCCAGTGATTGATATCTGTTCTTTTGCATTGCTTTCCTCTCATATCTCTTTGTCCCGCTGCTATAATCGATCACAGATTTTTCCATCAGGCTTCATGTCAGATTAGGATAGTGAACATGACTGGCTTAGGACAAACTGCTTCAAAGTGCACCCAGGCAAGCCTGGGACTCGAACTGCTCTAAAAGCTATTGTTTTGGGCACATCCATAAAGACAGAGCAGCAGCAGGCAGTCAGAAATATGCTTTTCTGGCAGGGGTTTGGGATGGCTCCTCTCTAGGCAACCTGATGTGATGACATTTACACTGTGGGGTGGGTGTTTTAAGTGAGGGGCAATGCCCAGCTCATCATTATCCTGATTCAGGCAGAAATTTCTGCTTAGGAGTCCATGGATGTACCTGGCAGGACCTGCACACGTTTCCTACCTGAGAGTGGAGTTCCAAAGTCACACTCAGCTTTTGTGTTTAATGCTTTATGTGTGCTATCAAGAACCGCAAGGAGGGGAAGCCCAACAACTTTTCCTGAATAGAAATAGATTTTAAACATTTACTCTGACCAGTCATCCTAGGAGAACAAAAACTATCAGTCCCTTACTTAAACAGTTCTTTGGGGGATTACTGCTTGTTTTTATAGTGCCTAGCACAACTGAGTCATCATCTTGGTGGGTGTTTTATAAAAAACAATTTTTATTTTAATGTGAAGAACAGAGCATTGTTTAGAGAAGAGGGCTGTAAGGATTTGATCCGAATTTGGATCAGTGATCATGGATGAGTTTGCTGACAGCAGTTGCCCAGTGGATGCTGTTGCTCAGATCTACAAATCCTGAAAGAGGAGTTCACCCATGGCAGCTGGGTGACCTCTAGGATTTCTCCTAGAAGAGGAACATATGTTAAAGTTTTACCTGGGTGCAAGAGAAGACAAGAATGTGGTGGATGAGAAGTGTTTTAAGGAGGATCACCCAATGTCCTGTGACAGACATCCCTTACCTGAAATAGGTGGAAAATTACTGAGGCAAATTATCCCATGTGCTTGTCCTGTACATACAAGATGCATGGAATAGTCACTGCTGGATCTATTCCCGTGACCACAGCTGGAGAAATACTAAATAAATAATCATGGTAGTCCAACCATTTAGAGTGTGTTTAACCCATGCTGAAACCACCATCACTGGAGCTACTGTAAAAGACATTCTGGCACAGAAGTGTTGTCACCCATTTGACACAGCAAACCCCTTTTTCCTAACAATGACTGGCGTCTAAGGCCAGGACCAGCATTAGGCCACTGGAGGCAGTGCTTGCACAGCCCACAGGAGCATGAACTCTGGCATCCTGCATTTAATCCCAGGGAAGACACAGGCAGTGGTGCATCAGTGTAATGCTCTTAAACAAATCCTAAAGAAAAGACTTTTTGCTCTACACGTGTGAAAAACAGGCACTCCTGGATTTTGCTGTGTGAGTGGGTGCTAAGAGTGCCTGAAATTACAGCTTTCTGGAAAAAAAAGCCTGAGAAATCTTGAGAGTCAGCAGACACAGAATATTTCCATCAGGAGCTATTACTAGGACAGGGATCTTTCCAGAAATATGTGAGGTGAAGTGCTCAGATGGACGTGCTGCCAGGGCAGAGGGCAAACTGTGAGATAAATACTCAGGTCCTCATGGGCTGCTGTAATGCTGCACCAGGTAATTGTCGGGGGGGTAAAAAAACAGGATTGAAACAAAGTACAACTAAAATCTTGTACTCTGCCAGAGACAGGGTTTTCAGCACAGTTGAAGTATTTTCAGTATTTTGAAGTATTTCTGAGTCCTACAAGTCCTGGTTACTCTTCCTCTTGCCTTGCAGAGGTTCTGAGGCTGGGCCTGAAGACAGCACTTGCCCTAAGGAAGAAACTGGGATCTGCTGGAAGGCAAAGGATGATGGTCAAAGAAATCTGGAGTTTCTTACCTTGCAGGTGAACCTCAGGCCAAGTGACTGAACAGCTGATTTGAACTCTTGGGTAGCTAACCCACACAGCAGGAAAGGTTAACCGGGATTAGTGAGGATTGTGGGATGATTTATGGAGAGGGTACAACTGCCCTGTGTGCAAGCAAGGGCCACAGATGCCATGGTTTAGTGTTCAAATGCTTTATCCCTGTGTAAGGTCATTCATCACACACTGCTTTGGACTCCCAGGCCAATACATATAAAAGTCTGTCTCACAACAGGCACAGCCTTTTCAGTTCCCATCTGCCCACAGCAACCCTTCCAATGTTGCTAATTACACTCCTGCACTTGATTATATCAGCTCCAGCTCACCCCAGAGCCACAGCCACACTGGTGTGCCCCCAGGGGGGATTATGTTAATAAACAAAACCAAACACAGGCTCTCCGTTTAAGAGCCCATTTCAAAGCCCAGAAGTTGGAAGCTCAACCTCTGGACAACCACACTCCCATTTGTGTTCCAAGACTGCTTTATTTGTTTCAATTTTCTTGCTGTAATTCAGTTTCTCATGGATAAGTGGCAGGATGCTCCCACTAACAATGCATGGAGGGGGTCAGTTTCTTTTGCAGACAAAAAAAGAAAGAAAGAAAAGCACAGAGGAGACAAGAATTATGAGCTTGAGAGGGAAGCACAGGAGCAGCAAAGTTGATGCTGTGATTGGGCTGTGGTGCAGGAGAGGCTGAGAACTGCAGGTCTTACCAGAACAGGTGTGCGAGGGGAAGTGGCACTCTCAGGGAAGAGTTTCCTCTCAGCTGTTATGAAAAGCATGAAAAGCAATTAAAACAACCTAAAAATAAGAAGGTCTCTTCCTTTTTAATTTTTTTTTTAATTTTTTAAATTTTTTTTTCCCCCAGTGCTTCCCAAGGCTTTTGCTGACCTAGATAGAGGTAGGGGGACATGTCTGGCCTAATGCACAGACAAAAATTGCTGTTTATTAACCAGGGACATGCTCTGAGGCAGCACTTGCAGCCCAAGCCCTCGGAGGAGCCCAGGAGCTCAGGCTGCAGCTGCTGTCAGCAAGGTGCCCTGGGGCCATGCTAGGAGAGCAGAGCTGCCCACACCCAGCCAGGGGAATGCTGAGCAGAGGGGTTAAATCCTAAAATTACCATTTTTAGGATTTAGATGTTTATTCTGGTCACTGGACATCTTTATGCCCAGGGGGGAGAGGACCATGACACCAGCAAGGGCCGTGCAGCTGTGCACACCCCAGCACTTGTCCCTTCTCCAAAGGATGGGCGAGACCAGCACAGCAGCTGGGAGCTCCGAGTGAGATGGCTGCTGAAGGCTTTGTAGGCTCACAGCCACGGGGAGTTTTAGGAATGGGCTTGGAGAACAGTAGACATTCAAAAACAAGCTTAGAAGATCTCTGGAAAGGAAATTTGGTGAGTGCGCGCGCCCTAAAAAAATCTGATTGTACCAAGAGCGTTAACATAAAAGGAGTAGGGAGTAGGAAATTTTGTAATGGAGTTCTAATTGTAATTCCTTTTGTTTTCCTAAAGAACATTAAAAAGCCATCATGTGACCAATGACTCAAGCCCAAATACTTTCAATTTTGTTTTTACACTCATTGGGGCCCCTTGTTAATTTACAGCTAGTGAAATAATAAACAAAGCTGATCTTCTCATTTGCATCTGACACTATAGAAATGGTAATTTTTGAAAGGTTACCCAGAATCAGTGCAAAGCTTTGATTTCTGTCCTTAGCCTATTTAAGTCTAGCTTAAGCAAGGTTTCTTCCCTGAAACACACATTTTGTTAAAAGCTGTTTAGTGCCCATAACCATTCTGCTGCTCTCAAAATATGATGCCCTATCAGGCCAGAGCTAACCTGTGCACATGAAATAAGTTTAGTTTAATGTTGTGTTAAAAGAGTTTGGTTTCTTGATCAGTCACTCTGCTTAATAATATGTAATCATATGCCTTCTATTTAGTTTCCATTTAGCTTGCCCCATACAAGCAATGAATCCAGTTTAATTAAACATTCTTTTAAAAAGCAAAAATGACACTGGTTTGTATTTTAAAGACTCTATACGCCACGGGACACCCTCAAGCCACAAAATCCTAATAAAGAGGATGTAAGCACGCACAGCTAATAACACAGAGCAAGTTTGACATTTGCAGGGTAATTTAGTGAACCAAGTGCTTCCTTACAGGCTTCATGTGGGAGCACAGTGGCTGCAGTGCCATTTAATAGAAGATGAAGAGCCATGTTTGTAATAATGCTAATAAACAGCTAATCTGAAAATTAGACTGGCATGTGGCAAAGGGCTGTTGTGCATGTCTAATAAATGCTGCTCAGTGCTGGGTGAAGGCTGTCAGCTGATGCTGGAATCCTGCTGCAGTCTTCACCAGCAACCTGGGGTGGCCAGGCAAGGCTCGGTCTCCTGCACCCCATGAGTCCCCAGGCTGCACACAAGGTGTGCAAAAATGCACATTAACCCTAAGGGATGATAATAAGACTAGGAAAGAAGCACTGCAGATGCCCCTTACAGAGCTTAAAACAGCTCTGAAGTCCTGACATGCAGGGGAATGGCTTTGAGCTCAACAAGTGCTCAGTTCTCATCCCAGTAAAGGGTAAGGAGAGGCATTAAGCGTTTGAGACCAAGTTGGATGGGGCCCTGAGCAGCCTGGTCTAGTGGAAGGTGTCCTTGCCCATGGCAGGGGCTTGGAATGAGATGATCTTGAAAGTTCCTTCCAACCTAAACCATTCTATGACTGACCAAGCATCCCCTTTCTGCTTTATTTTTCTCTGATAGTGTAAATCTGGTCTAACCCTGGCCAATAAGTAATTTAAATCCTCTTTTATTGAGGGCATCATAAGGTAGAAGAGGTAAATGAAGTAGGAAGGAGTGGTAAATGCTTGTTTTTCTCCTTTAGAAGAATCAGGATCTTTTAAAAAGTAAGTATTAGGGCAATGAAGAAATAAACACTGAAAGCATCTCACTCATTACTAAAATGAAAATGCTTGCTAATATATGCAGTGCACCTGGAAATGCCCATTCAAGTAATTACAAAAGGGAAAAACACCGGGGAAACAAGCAAGCATGAAGACAATAGCCATTAGAAACAATATTAAATTAAGCACGCCTTTTGAGATCTACAAATTCAGTGATTAAATTGTGCATTACAAACCCTGCCTTGACTTCACTCAGCTGGAGTCCTGGGGCAAACCTGCAGCACATGAAAACAGCCTCTTGTTTTGCATTGAGATTAAGTCAGGGCTGTTCCTAACTCTGCTTAGTCCTGGGGTTTTTTAAAGACACAAAAAAATAACCTCCTTTTTTCGCCTCCAACCCCCCAGCTAGCAGAAGGCATCACACTCCCCCAGTCTGAGCAAAAAAGGGCTGAAAAAGGGCACTTCATGCCATGCAGCATTAAGCTTGGCAAATGGCATAAAGCCCATCAAAATCAGCAGGAACATTCTCACTGACCGAACAGCCCCTGAGGGTGGCCACCCACGAGTGTTTGGGTGAGTTTGGCTTCATCCAGAACTGGGAGCTCTGTGTTTCCCCATGGAGCCCATTCCCACTCATCTATAGGGCAGAGCAGCTTCTCACACTGCTTTGGCAAAGGTGCCTTTCACAGTGGGGCAGACCAGGAGGCAGGGGAATTAACCCTCTGTGGTCCCTGCCCCTCAGGTATTCCTACACCTGGGACAGCTCATGGGGCAGCAAATGTGAGCCACGGCTCTCTCAAGGCACTCACAACCACAGGGTTGCAAATAAAGGATGGAATTGAGACCAAAATGCGACCTTCCTGGTGACAAAACTGTATCCTCTCACAGAGACATGAGAAATGAGTGAGGACAAGTTTATTAATACGTTTATTGGCGTGCAGGGTTGTTTATCACCATTTTCCTACTGCTGATGAGATTTCCAGGGCTAATGGAAACTCTCCCACTTTCTCCCGTTCTCTGAGAGATCTCCTAAAATTGATTGTGGAAGCCAGCTACCACTTCCAATTGATTTTGTGTCATTAAACATTAAAAACTGTGTGCAGCTTTCATAGAGTTCTTTCTGCTGGAAAGTGGGCTATTGTCTACCAGCAATCCCAGTTTGCTGCTAAAACAATGGATTGTCTGGGAGGGGGGTAAAATTATATAGAAAACTCTTTTAAGGTGATACTTTCTTGTAACAACACACACACACACACATAACCTGTGCTCCTCCCTCTTCCAAAACCTCATAGATAGGCTGTTGTTTAATTTTTCCAGCTTTTGGCTTTATTTAGTGGGAAGAGAAGAGCTAAATAAATATAATTTCTGCTTCTATCCACCCAGCTCCTCTTTGCTTTTCCCTAGGCAATGAGGTGCTTCTGTTTTGTTTATTTTTAGGAAATCTCCTAATACACTTCTTCCCCATTTTCCCTCAAAAAATTCCAGCAAGACAGAAGGAAATAGAACCTTTGAGAAGACTTTGGTCCCAGAATAGCAGAAGTTGAGGGCTCCTTCCCTGTTCCTTAGTTCAGTCCCTCCATCCAGAGGCAATCTGCACAGTGCAGATGGAAATTCCCACTGATGAGCAGTGGGAAGCAGCGAGCTCCTGTGCAATTGCAGGCTGTGGGGCTCATACCTGGTGCTGATCACAGTGAGGGATCTCCAGAGACATATTTTGGGAATCTGTATATGTAAACGAGGTCTTTCCCAAACCCAGTCTGTGAGAAGGGAATTCAGGATGACTCTGTGCCTTTCATACCTAAATAAGAGAACTCTGTGGCCTGAAGCTGACAGAAGACCAGGAGAAAACTGGAGTCCCACAGACCCTTTTCCCTCCACACCAAGGACCCTGTACACCTCTCCCACACCTTTTCTTCTCACATTTCCATTAACCCAAATTTGGGTTTGATTTCCATCAAACCCAAACCCCACAGCACTGATGGGCTGCTGAAGGATCAATGGGTAGATGACAAACCAGCCACCTGGAATGCTGCTGAGGGGACAATGGGGAGATGACAAACAGCAGGACCAGCCACCTGGAATGCTGCTTTGCTCAGATGTCCTGGTCACAAATGGAAAAGCACTCTGACTGAGGGAAAAAGCCTCTGTTCCTGCAGGGAGCACATTCAAGAGGACAGCTTTTGTGCACCATTTCTGGCTTGGTAATTAAGGCTGGAATAACCCATAAAGTGACAGATAACATATTAAACACCTTCTGTGTCTTAGGAAGCACAAACTAGGTGTCACAAATGGAGACTCATATGGCCCAGCTGCCTCAGGCCATATGGTCACCCTGCTCCTCGCTGTGCCACCTTCGGAGGCGCAGCAGGGTGGCAGTCAGGATGCTGGCCTGGGCCAAGAGCAGTGGCACATGTGAGGGTGACAACGATGGTGGCTGTACAGAGCCCTGCTCCACGTGCTTTCTCTGTTAGGGTTTGTGGACTTGGTTCAGCTACTCAATTTGTGGTATGTAGAGCAGCCAAAATAATTCTATGTGAAATAAAGAGCTGAGAGCAGATGAAACTAGAGCTAATAATACAGTCATTAGGAAGGGAGCCAAGGCACAAATTGCAGTATTGAGTGTGAAAGGAGAAGTCAGGGGAGGGAAAGGACTGTACATACCCTGCGCTGCTCAGGGGACACAAATACGTCCCCAAATAGCAGCTGTCTGTAGCAAAGGGACAGCAAGAGGCTGTGTGGCCAGACCTGTTGTCTTGGCACAGGACAGCATCCCACAGGATGGTGCTCAAGTGCAGGTTGTTCATGGCCCTGCCTTTTGGGCAGGAGCCCATCAAGGTCCAGCAGCAGGCAGGGCAGGGACATGTAACACCACACATTTGTGTCACCTGGGCAGATGAGACAAACACCCTGCTCTTACAGAGGTGGAGGACACACCTATGAGGGGGTCATTTGCTGGTATCAACATGGGTCATGATTGAGCTGCAGCCAGGTGTTTCAAAACAGCAAAATGAGAGCCCAGGAGAGTCAGGGTGGTGATGAAAAATAATCCCCAGTCCTTGGATGGGCGTCCATAACTGGAGCATAGGGCGTGGGACTGGTTTGTCCTCCCTTGTGGACGTGGCAGAACCACAAACAGAGCTTAGCCTTGGTGTGCTTTGTGAGGCAGGCACAACACCAGAAGTGGTTAACAGCAGCAGAGCAGTCAGGGATATTTTACTGCCATCTGCTTGATAGCCAGTGTTTCTGATCCATCTAAGGTCAGCAGCGTGTTTGGGTTTGCCCTCAGGTGAAAGCTGATGATAATGCAGCCTCTCACTGGCCCTTCACAGCACCTATTTAAAGCTGCTCAAAGAGCCTGAGCAACTGCATGTCCTTAAGCAGAAATCTTCAAGTGCCTTTTTGTGCCAAGTGCTCTTCAGTTTAGACCAATCTTCAACTTGAAATGGGAGGAAAGTCCTTCCAAAGAGTAACAAGAGGGCGATTAAATATACACTTAATAGATTCGTAAATGGTTTGGGTTCAAAGGGACCATAAAGATCATTCAGTTCCAATGCCGCTGCCATGGGCAGGGACACCTTCCACTAGGCCAGGCTGCAAAAATCCCTGTCCAGCCTGGCCTTGCACACTTCCAGGGATGGGGCATCCACAGCTTCTCTGAGCAGCTTGTGCCAGGGCCTCACCAGCCTCACAGGGAAGAATTTCTTCATAATATCTAATTTAACCCTGCACTCTGTCAGTTTAAAGCCATTGCCCGTTGTCCTGTCACTCCATGCCCTTGTCCAAAGTCCCTCTCCAGCTCTCTTTGACCCCTGCTAAATACTGGAAAGGGCTCTGAAGTTTCCCTGGAGCCATTTTTCCAGGTTAAACAACCCCAAATCTCTCAGTATGTCTCCAGAGCAGAGGGACTCCAGCTCTCAGAGCATCTTCCTGGCTCTTCCTTGGACTTGTTCCAACAGATCCATGTCCTTTTTGTGTTGGAGCCCCAGAGCTGGATGCAGAGCTCCAGATGGGGTCTCAAGAGAGCATCACAGAGGGGCAGAATCTCCTTGCTTTTTTGGCTTCCTGGGCTGGAAGTGCACATTGCTGAGTCACGTTGAGCTTCTCATCAGCCAATATTTGTTTATAACATCTTTCTGCCCAAGATGATCAAGTCAATTCTCCTTTAGATGAGCATTTCTGCTATAATAAAAAGGCTGTAGAGCAAACAGTGCAAGTCCACACTTCTGAAGTATTGACTGGAACGATTTCTCTCCACTCTTCTTGCCATCAGCTTTCTCTGGTGGCTCCCATCCAGTCTGTTGCATTCTTAAAATGAGAAAAAAAAATCCCAATTTCTTAATCACATGTGGTAGGATGGTAGTGATTTCCCTCAATATCTCTCTATGCCTCTAGGGAAATATAGTCTAGGCCAATTTCTGGCATCTCTCTTTCCTAATCCCCTATGTACACCAAGGCAGAGGGTTTATTTAGTGGTGTGGAAATGTCCATGACTTCAATAATTTTTGCCTGCTCTGTTGTCTCACTGCTGGAGGAAAAATGTTAAAGGATTTTTGATTTTCTTTTTTTTTTAATAACACTATAAACCTAAAAAATTAAACTTTTTGCTAAAAAGTTTTTGTTTACAAGTAACACCTAAAATTGCAGTAACAGAATGGAATATGAGACATATCCACACCCTTTCGATTTTCTTTGTTCCTTTGAAGGATTTCAATATACATAATAAATTTTCCTCTTTAGCTGGAGCACTCATGGCCTCTGACAGAAGTTTCTTATCTTCTCAAATTTTAGGCTAGGAAATAATCTTCTCTCTGTAATACAGGTGGGGGACCAAGATGCAAAAACTTGAACGAGATTTCTAAAATCGTCATGTCTAAACTTAAGAGCAGAAACTAAATGGCAGTTCAGGAGCTCCCACTGTGTGAAACCAAGAGGAGTTAGTAAGTATTTTTTCATCTTTCAGTACCTGAATTTCTCCAGACTCTGTCCCTCAGAGTGTGACTGGGTTCACCCATGAAGCCTGTGCAAGTTGAACCTGCACTCCCAGCTCTGGCCTGAAGTGAGGACTGAGTCCATATCCAGTGATGATGCAAACATAGCTAAACACAGAGCAACACACCCAAAAAAGCACAGAAGAGTGCTGAGGGTAATTAAACAGATGTTGTGAGGATGCTGTCTGTGTCACACCGTTTGCCCAGGCAGGCATGGTCCATCTTTGCCAGGGTGGCAAAAATGGCTCTTCTAAATAAATGTTCCAGATGAGCTGAATCAGACTGAAAGGTTTCCCCCTTACCCCTTCATTCCTTTTACAATGCAAAGCAGGAGATACCTATGCCAAAGCATTTCATTTCTTCCAGTTTTATTGCCAGCCTTCAGGCTGCCTCATTCTGGACCTGCTGCAATCCAATCTGCTCTTGCTAATACTTCAAATATAATATTTATAACAGCCCAGGTTGAACCAAAGGCTACTTGCACTGACAGATGTCACAAGCTATAGCTCTCCTTCCCATTTTATTGTTTGGTAGCTTCTGGCAAAGAGGGAGAGGATCTAGTAATGAAATGCTCCTTCTCTGCTTCAAACTCACAGGAACATTTTGCTGTGCTGCCTATCATTCACGGGGGAGTACTCAAGTGGTAGCTGGTTGGTTATCAACGTGTTATCAATGTGTTATGCAAGGGAAGTTTACGTGATGGCAGAGGATAAGATATATTTCTGATTTAATTGTCGAGCTGCAAGCCCATATGAAGTTTTATACTTGTGGTTTTGGGGATGTGGGCAAACTTGCAATGCTATGGACAGAAGGACCCTATTCTGTAACAGGGGAGTAAAATCACTTCTCTGTAACTAAAGATAATGAGTTCTGCAGGACTATAAATAGGCATGGAGCTGTTTTGCAGATAAAGCATGTCTGTAGTGCTTTGCTACAGCAGAGCAATGGGGAAAATTCTGCAGGGAACAATCTTCTCCTGGCAGATGGCTGGACCAGGAGACCTACTCAATATTTTCCGTGTCTAGTTTTCATGATTTATACAACATCATCCCTTGGAAAAGCAATTCTGAGAGGACATTATGATTCCATGATAATTCACTGTACTTGAGAGAAAAGAAAAAAGCCTATATAAATATGTGTATCCCCTACGGTTGGAGCTAGCAGACTTCTTCAAGTCCTCTTTCAGTTTTTTAACTTTCTTGCCTGGAACCACATGGAGCTTTTTGTTAGCTGGCTGATTAAGCAAATTTGCATGGGAATAACAGTGATTTTGGGGGGATAGTTCAGAGAATGGTCAGAGGGGAAGAAGAGGGGAGAGAAGACAATCAGGCCCTGCCTGCACTGTGCAAGAACTAAGCTCAGTCTCTGGGAAGTACCAGACTGAAGATTCAGTACCTCCTGCCCTAGACTTGTGCCACAGCCACTAGAGCACTTGTTAGCTCTCTCTGGGGAAGGACATGTTTTCACATAGTCAGAGAATAAGAAAGGTGATGGAACAGCAGAAAAATCTGTTGGAAGGAAAATAGCTTTCCTCCAATCTCTATTCAAGTGCCTCATGGGGACCAGTCCTTCTTCTGGTGTTCATTAGAAAGAGAAGTGTGAGTCAAGGGAGAAAGTAAGATCCAAGGGGAGCAAAAGGCTTCAGGGCAAATTTTTTGCCCAGTAAAACTCAGTTTAATGTTGCTGGCACAGTGAGAGTCTTGCATTGCTCTGTTATGAGCTGTCACTCCACATTGCAGAGCAATGGGACACAGCTGCTGCCCAAGAGCAGCATTTTCCAGAAGTGAAGATGGAAATTGCCATTTTCATTAGGACATCAAAGACCAGAAATAAAAATATTACAGATCAAGGAAACATTGTCAGGCCAAACTGGGATGATACAAAAATGTACAGACCAAAGAGCCCATGATTGCAAATGGCTGGAGACAGATGATTTTGAAATTAGCAACAGCTTTAAATCAAACTAGCAATTCACTTAAAACCAGACTAAGCAGAGGGCAATTAAGTCAGTAAATACAGAAATACTGTGAAAAAAAAAATATACCAACTTTGCTTATGTTTACACCTGCACTCTGTCCCCCACCCTTGATCTTTCTGTACAAGCACTGTGTGGAAACAAGGCTCAGAGCTTTCCAAAGGCCACACAAAAGCAGAGTGAAGAAATCTGACTATTTGTTGGGTTTACTCTTGATGTACATCCGTGGCTGCAGCATAGCATCCACTGGCAACTCCTACTTCATATTTTTGCTCTTTCCTGCAACGGAGCTGTGCTCCTCTAAATGCACAATTTTTTTTAAGGCAAACCACCCTGAAATCTGGATGCTCTTATCTTGTGCAGATTTAATCTTAAATCCACAAAAAAAATTAAAAAGGTATTCTGAATGCAAAGCAAATAGCAGTTACCCTGACAGCTTCCCTATTTCAGCAATGGACTGCAGCTGTATTTGCTCTTGGGCAGGGAATGATTTTCACTTAAGCCATGGTGAGAGGAGGACACAAATCCCAGAATTTCATTGCCTGGAGGAATCCCCACTGCACACACATTTGGGTGTGAATTGAGTCCAGGCTGGAAACGAGCCTGAACTTATTCTTGCTGCTCTTGGACACAGCTGGCCAGGACAATTTACATTGCCTGGAAACCAGGAAAAAGAGCTTATGTCCAACTGATTTTGCTCAACTACTATTTTCTAAAATGCCCCAGCCTCAGCAGTCCTCAAGAGGTCTCTCCCACTCCTTTAATTTCTTAATACATGTAAAACTAAACAGAAGAAAAACAGAGCAGAAGGTTCATTCAGTTAAGCTCTAGATTGACTTCATCCAACTTAATGCTTTTTAATCACTCTTTGAACAAAAGATTTAGTCCTCGTAATCCTCCTTTTGCTCAATTTGCTGCTCCTTACTTTATGAAATCTACTATTTGTTTGGTTCCTCTGATTCCCACCCCCTATATGAGTCTGTGGGAGAAAAAAAGGGGCTAATATCACAGGGAAAATGACTTTCAGGAATAAAATAGACTACAAATAACAGTGCCAGCTTTTCTTTTATTGCCCTTCATTGGAAAGGTTCATGCAAAAAGTCATGGAGCCCTTTCCACAGGGTAACCTCCTGAGCTGCTCACCAAAACTTCTCACCAATCTCCAGGAGCATGGTTGCAAGTAGACCTGCTGATTTCTGATGCAGCCCTTTCTTGGGACACCTGAGATTTAAGTTTAGGTTTAGAAACATTTGCAAAGAAATTCCAGATGTAGGCTCTGCTTCTTGGCAGTGCCCAGCAACGTGGGCACCATTTGAACCTGTTTTTGCCTACATATATTCTGACTGGACTGTGATGAAAATTGCCAAACCAAGCCAGTGTGGTGGGCTGGGCTGTCCCAGTTTTGGTGCCTCTCAAAGGCCCTGAGGCTCCCTGCAGGAGCCCCTGGTGCTCTGGGTGTCTGGCTTTCAACAGCTCCTCCCTCGTAGCAGAGAATAACTATGCCCTGACAAATAAGTCAGTCTTTCCTTTCCAAACATTTATCTCTGATTCATTGGGCCTTCAGGTCTGCTTAGGAGAAAGTAATTCAACTTCAGGATTTCAGCTGTGAAGAAATACACTTATGTGGGCAGGAGGAGAGGCAGACCCACAAATCACTGTCTCACGTTGCCCAAATCCTGTCTTACCCTGAATTTCAACTGGTGTGTTTTGAACAAAATCCTCAAGAACTTTTTGCAAAGCCCAGAGCTATCTGTGCTCACACCTTTCCTAATTTTCACAATATCTATACCAGGCTACAGACTTTCTTATGTAAGAACACGTGCAAAATAAAAAATTAAATACATGTTATTCTTCTTAGAGTCTGTAAAGCTAAAATATATCTCATCTTCCATTAGTACCTAATTTAAAATAAATCAAATAAATTAAATATCACTTTTAAGATACCATAAACTATTACATACTTGAAAACATTTATTCTCCAAGTTGATCAATAAATACAAGTGCATATTAGTCTAAAGTACTGAATTTTACCTTTGAATTAGACAATTTCAGTGAAAGTCCTTAAGAAAACTTATTGCTGTGTTTCCTATCATTCCATAAGGTCAGATAGATGTCATCAAATACACCTAACACATAAGATATCTTCAAAATTTTCCTGCCATCATTTTCTCTTTATGAGAAACGAAGAATATGCCCTTAAACCAGGTGAAGGAGAATGGACCATACTGCTAGACTTGAACTGTATCTGGATTGTTTTGGAAAACTGGAACATGATTTCCTCTGAATAACAGACAGAGCCCCAGGCACTTTATATGTTCAAAAATTAAACTTACAACTGGCATACATCTGGCAGTGATCCTGTACAGGAAATCCATTTGGTTGGCCAGATGGCCTGAGACTTGCAGCTTTTTAATCTCACGCACAAAGCACTTTAGGCTGGAAAAAACAATAAATACAACATAATACAGCATTATGACAAAAAGCCCCTTTTATTGGTTTTCCAGCTATAGGTACGGAAAATTATGGGCAAAGTAAGTAGTATTTTCACACTTTAACTTCCTAAAATGTGCTCTATCCTGTGACTACATTCTTTTCTCCTCCATTTCTTATATCTAACCGATCCTCAGTGAAGGGTGAGTGATTCCTTAGGTACAAGGTTGGATGCTGGAGGTAGAGGATGGTTTGATATTCCACAACTCTTCTTTGATGAGCAAGAGCAGAACTGCAGGATCCTAATATCTCTTTTACTTCTGCACTCTTTGGGATAAAAATCCTTCATTACCCTTCTGCACTAAAAACAGAGACAGCTTTAAAAGTGCCTTTTTCTACTGTCAGTATCTTCAAGCAGCCAGAGGCCAGAAAAAACAAACACTCCATTTCCTTTGCTCTGAGTGCACATTTCTTTTTCTCAAATACCTTTCTGTATGTTATTGGCGAAAACCTTTTCTCTCATCGACTTCTGCAGGAGTTGCAGGCCTTCCCCTGTATTAGACTGCTCAGTTCCTGTGCATTTATCTGCTTTTTAAGCCACATTCTGTTAAAATCAATGTAAAACTCCCACTGAATTCATGGCTCTGTGAACAGCCATCCACTAAGGCACCGTGGTATGACCACAACCTTTCACCTGACCCGCCCCCCCACCATTAAATGAGTGGCACCAGGATGGGACCACCCTGCTGTGAGCTTGTGCTCAGTGCTTTGGTGTTCTCTGCAGCACAACAAAAATGTTTGCACAGCTGTGTGAGCCAAGCAGAAGCTCAGCCTCCTGGTGTCCCACCCGTTCTTGCACTAAAGTTGCACGTTACCCTCACTCATGCCCTCCTAGAGCTATCCCTTTCTCACCCTCTCTTTGGGAAGGGTAATGGACCATCTTTGGCTCAGACTTCTGTTCTTCACCATGCAACTAATTCACTCAGAATAGCAGGGTTTAGGACACACAGATTACTTCACTCGCTGGCTCGTTTCATCTTTCCAGCAATGCCTTCCTAGCTGGCAGCTTCAAAGGCATCTTAGTGGATAAACTGCCTGACCTACTAAAAGAAGTACAAAGAGAATCCCCTTCTCAATTAATTCTTGTGCTCCAAATTCATACTCAGATTTGTTTCTGAGCAGCTTTCATTTCTGTTAATCAGCTACGACAGTTTTAGCTCCCTTGAGTTGTTGCTTGGCTGCAGAGCTCCTCCTGTACTGTAATTTTCCCAATTGTTTTAGGAAACTCTGCTGCTGAAGTGGCAGAGGCCTGGACCTCAGCTGAACTGAATCAATACCTCCACCACAGGAAATTATTTAAAATTCATTAAAGTTAAAGGAAGCAGATTTATGTCACCTGAGGCTTCTGTCCCTAAATGTTACAGAGCTAGCACATATGTACTTATTGCCTAAAGACCTGGTCCAAATGCTGCTTTGCACTCTTCAATTCCATAAACACAATGAGCTGAGGGAAGATTGCTCTACACACCAAAGGTCCTACAGTAAATTTGTGCTTCAAGGCAAGAATATAATGAGAGATGTTCACAGCATACATGGAAAATAAGCACTGCCACTGCTGTCCTACAGACAAAGAAGTGGAAGCTTGGGAGAGGTTCATCCATGAGGAGTGTTCAAAGTGGGGCTGGGGGAAGAGGCCAGTGATCTTCACCTGCCAGCTCTGTGCTCCCTGCCCTGAGCACTGGCCTGTGCTGCTGTTCTCAATGCATGAAAAGGAAGATGTGTGGTTCAGAGTCAAGATTTGTAACAAAAACAAAGAGGTGGGAAAGAAGGGACAAAACTATTGTAGTCTAGCTACTATCTGGGGTGGTTACCTACAGCATCTGAGACTTGTAGACAAAGATTTGAAGTGAGAAGCAAAGCCATTAAATGAAATCTTTTCCTCATCCCCAGTATTCCCAGTTCCCCCATTTGTCTCTTGCTGAAATCCCTTCAGCTGGACGGACAGACACACAGCACAGCTGGACAGACACAGCACAGCTGCACAGATACACAGCACATCTGGGAGCAGAGGGCTTTAATTCAGACACCTCACTGCTAATTTATGAACCCAACTCCAGCCAAGCAAGTTTGTCAGTTCTGGCCCCTGCCTTTAATGTTATTAGTATTCTGGAGGGTCTATTGACGATTTCATGCCAAATCAATTTTGGCACATTAAAGTGATTTGTCAGAAATCCAGCAAAAGAGCTTTCTTAATAATTCAGCTCTCAGACTCTGCAGTGCTGGTGGGAAGGCAGTACGTGCCTGCATAGGTGCCCTCAATTAGCTCTAAAAAATTCAGAAATATTTTACTGGAATTTAAAGCATTTTAACACATTTATTTTAAACCTGTGCTTTTAATTTTAACACTGAGTTGTAGTTTACTTCAAGATAATTTTTAAAGAAAAGAAATAAAAATTGTCTTTAAGGAAAAATATTTGCACTTGCAAAAATGAATATTAGATTGTGAAAATGTGCACTAGCAAAGTAGCATTACAGTACTTGATTAGTTAGTTAGTCAGGCAACACAGCTGTCTTTCTGCCAGAGCAACAATGGTGCACAAATAATCAAATTTATCAGTGTCCTTTGTGGGGCATGTATCAGCTCCTTCCAAAATATTCAAACTTTTCACCCAATATGTGGATTCATACAAATGTGACAACCCACCAGTTTTAGATTGGTAAGTTATACATGTCTGAGATGAAGGATCACACTAGCTGACTTTATGGGAAAGGTTACTTACACCACACAAAGCTACGAAAAGAAGAAGCATGAAATACAAAGTTCCTCTTGCCTTTGTGCTTGGTTTGAGGCAGGTTCAGAGGTTTAGTAAATGCTGACAGCTGGGAATGCTGAAGAACATGGAAGTTTAGCTGCTCTCTGGGTTGGACATGCATTGGCAGACACTGGTTTGGGGGTTTATTTTTGGTTGAATTATATCAGTTACCAAAGAAACAGCCAAGGGTGCTAAATACTTTGAAATGGGCAACAGCCATCACCTGACCTGCCAGCTCATTTAATGTGTTTGAGTGAATGTGCTGCAGCACAGAGACAGAACTGTCTGGGGTCCATCCAAGAAGCAGTTCCACCCAAATTCATGACAGCTAACCATAAAGGAAAAGGAAAATAAACAGTTCTGCCTTGCCATTATGGAATTTACCATCTATCCCTCTTTATGGGGCTTGGATAGGGCCCCAGCACCAGCTGAGGGCTTTGGGTCCAGCTGTCCAAGATCTCTGGCTCTGGCATCTCAGCCAGGCAGAGGTGACACCATCTGGCACTGCCACCTTGCTGGGCACTGCTCCTGCAAAACTCCCCAGAACCCCTGGAGTGCTCCACACTCTGCTCCAGGGCTGGGCTGCCAGCAGTGCTGCCAGCCAGGGGGGCACCTCCTGGAATTTGGGGGCAGCCCCAAGGAATTTGCCCACTGAAAAGTGCTTTTGGGGTGATTAAAAATAATGTTAGGGAACATAAAAATCACCCCCCACAGCCTGTAACCTATGGGAGCTTGGTAATGGGTCTGAACACAATTGTGTGTTATAGAAATAAACATCACATACAGGAAAAATCAGTATCTTTCCCTGACTTTCCATCATGCAGGATGGTCAAGGAGACCTTTACAAGGGGACTAAAGACAATATCCCAAAAACAAAGAGCTTGTTTTGCTCTAGGTAAATGTACTGATATGCATGGGTGGCTTTTCCAGTTCTGGCACATTGATTCAATCTTTTCTTTCCCACCATGTGAACAAATGTTTGCTTGCTTCAAGTTCAAAACAGGCTTTCCAAAGCAAAATCCATCCAGATGGTCACCAGACTAAGGGGGGAGCCTCAGATTGCCCTAAACAAGTTTTTAAACCAAAGAAATTGTTTTCTACAGTGTTTCTCACTGATGATGCCTTTTCTGCTGTTGCTCATGACACTGATAGAATAAGCTGCTTTTGTTGATTAAAGCTCCACAATCCCATAGGCAGCCTAAATCCTATCAAAAGCTTCATCTTCTCAGATGTTCTTTTTAAGTTCTTTAACTATGATTTCTGAATTCTCCCTGCTATTTCAATCCTCATAGCTAAGCCCTTCATGCTATCTTTATGTAGTTCCTAGAAATGACATGAGCACTGTATGCCATACACATTTAGTTCAAAATACCATCTATGTTATTTTTCTACACACACCCCATACAAAATTGCACTCCTCATGTACTGCATGGTAGTGAGAGAGTCAAATTTAGCTGTGATTAGCCCAAAGCAGGAGGGTCTTCCCAGCCCTCCACATCCTAAGCTGTTGTGGAAAATCCCCTTTCCTAGACAGGGAACTTCATAACCAATGCCAGAGCACTGTGTGGGCTGGGGGATGCTGGAGGAGCTTTGGGGCTGCCTGATGTTACAGGGATGCTGTGGTACACCTGAGGAAGGATCTGGTCACCATAAGGCAACCACAGAATTTGAAATACCCAGCTTCAATCCCTGCTCCATTGGTGTGCGTGACCTTGGGAAGCACAAAAATCTCTGCCTCAGTGAAATGGAGAAAAATGTGTTTCCTCACCTCCTGCAGTCATCAGGCTCCATTCCTGAAAGCTGCTCAGAGCCTGTGAACATAGTGTAAGTACAACAGATTGATAGTCTTTCCATTAACTTTGGATGAGACCTTATAGACATTGTGCATTTCTCTCAGTGTTCAAAGTAAGCAATTATCCTTATTTCCATCTGTTCTTTCTCTGCCTGTGTCCTTTAAAAGCTATGGCAAAGGCTGACGAGGTCGAAAGGCTGCGTGCCTCAAAAATAAGCAAAGTAACAAAATCCCTCATCAAAGTATGTCTGCAAAATATATATCTATACATAGGATCAAATCTGAAATTTTTACAAAATATTTTGTGAACCATCATGAAGATTGTCTTTGAGGCTTGGGTGAGTGACACCTCCTTATCAGTCTGTTCAGGTCAATGGCACAGCTGGGGTTTAAATAAGTAATTTCTGAGTATTGGCATGTTTTAGTTACAAAATACTTTCATTTTACGATCTTTGTAAAACTGGCTTAGAAATGGACAGTGTAATTGACTTATTTGAGAAGAAAAACACAGAAAACTTACTACAGCTAGAGAAATCCAATTCAACAAAAAGATCACTTCTGCCCAATAAAGTCATGCTCACCAACAGCAATTGCATTTTTTACCAGATATTAAGAGACCTATAAAATCACATGAAACAAGACAGCTAAGTATTGGCTTTGTATAAACCCAGCTGCAGGAAAAATGGGAGCAGCCTCTCTGTGAGAAGGGGAAAGGCAGGGTGGTGATGTGGTACCAGCACAGCCTCTGCAGAGAGAAAAAAGAGTTGTGATATCCTTAAAATTTTGGTCCTAAGGCTCCCATATACATGGGCTCTCTCTTGAACTCTGTTTAGCTAGTGCCAAATATCCTCCTAAAACTTCTCCATAAATCTAAGTTGCCAACTCCTGGGGAAAGTGCAGGCTCTTACCTGTGTTGGAGATTCTCTATTACTCTGCCTGCATGAAGGTTTAGGAAATTGTGCTGCAGCCCCCTTTAAACACTGCTGTGTTGGTAACAACATATTCAGAGACTTGGAAATATGATGAATAGTTAGCAATAAATTCAGTTTCATTGCATTTGAGCCATGTTTGATTTTTTTTATAATGCATTCTCAGCAAGCTTTAGCATCTTTCAGGTATCAGAGAAAAACCTGACCTGCAGCAAATGCTCTGGGAAAAACTTTCAGAGCTGCACTTGCCTCACCTCATCTGCAGCAGGTTCAAAGGATGTGGTGAAAGGATGGCCAGGGAGTTCTTGCTCCTTCTCACAGGTGTCACAGGTCCTTCAGGGAAGCAGAGATCTGCTTTTCAGCTCTACAGCGTAGAAAATCAGTGTTGGTGTAGAGTCAGACAAGAACAAGGGGTCAGGAAAGCTTTGAAAAATTTCTTGCTGGATACTTTTAAACTGAACAAAGTAGGTGAGAGCAGGGGGAATGGCTCCTTTCACTTCCAGCATGATTTTCCTGCAAATTCAGTGGGATTATGAGATGGTCCTTCCTCTTGCTAAGTGGGATGGTGTGAGGGATAAAGGTCAGACACTGAACATTTCCAAAGGACCCCATTCTGGCATGCTTTGGCTTTCAAAACATTTTTAGAGTTGTTCAAACCCTGCTCAGAAAAGGACAGCACCACTGACTTCCTTGATAAGCATCAAAAGAGGAATAAACAGAAATTGACACCTGACACTGAGGTTGCTCCTAAACTCATACTGCTGCCTTTATTCCATCAGTGTACACAAGACACTCCATGCCTGTGGAAGCCTGGATTTCTGAAAAGGCTCTTGGGGGCAACTTCTGCTCCTGTCAAAGAGGCTCAGCTTTAGTTACCCAAACAAATCAGTTGGCAACAAAGGTGTTAAATTTCTCTATTCACTGTTAGGAAACATGGGTAGGACGAAATGTCCATTTGAAAATGTATTTCCATCTCTGTGTGGATAGGCCTTGGTGTCTGGAAGTGCTATCAAGGTTAATTAGAAAAATTATCTCATCAGAACAGAGAAAAATCAGGTGAATGGAATCTCTCTGCCTGAGACACGCTAATCTTTCCCCGCTCGGTTTCAAGTGCAACTGTGATCCATCAAAGTCACTTGGCTGTGCAGTCCCTCGAGGACATCAGAAGTTTAGCCCAGTGTGGCAATACTTGCATTTCACCCTCAGTATTAATGAACATGGGTATTGCCACTGCTTCCTGCAACAAAACACAATCGAAAAACAAGTTAAAAAGCAAAGCTGATGTATCCATGCCATTAAATACTGTTGCCCTTTGAAAAGATACTCACATGTTGTTTTTCTCGGTGGTTTGGGAACACTTCCCCTCAGTTACAAAGAAATCATGGCCTTTCTCTGTCTCCATTGTCATTTGATTGTTCTTATTCAATATTTACTTACATGGTCTTTAAATTCTTTTGTTTTCTTCTAATAAAATATGATGCCTGGCCAGGCAGGGCAGTGAATAGGAGGTGCATCTTTGCAAGAGTGTCTTTCAAAAGAAAAGTTAATGGTATCACTGAGTGTGTACTTGCTCAGGTTCCACCCCACTACATTCTTCCTTTTTCAAGTGGGCAGTCACCACCACTCATAACTTGCTGGTTGTTCAGGCCATTGATTTTGAAATGTTCATTGTCTCCTTCAGTAAGGTTTTTATGGATGAAAAAGTCTCACACAGCATGATTCAGTGCTCACCTGTCATGCAAATTGGAATACTAGTTGGAAAAGATTTTAAAAGAAGCCAGGTATTTCTGTTGTCAGCTATAATGATATTTCTCACTCTCCTTTGGGAGGATTTTGCTATGTCTCTAGTTCCCAGCCTTCTCTCTCATCATTCACAGGATTCATTCCTTTGAGTTCAGTTTCAGGAGTGCAAGATTTAGCCCCTGCAAGATAAATAAACTCCTCACTCTTTTGTTTTTTCTTTCTTGAGCGTCAACCACACATAGGAAGCAGGCCTTTGCCTGATCCCTCTGCTAGGGCACTGCTCCTCACAGAGGGTGGAGGACAGAGCTTCAAAGTGCCAGCCTGGGATCAAGAAGGGACAAAATTGTCAGCACCAAGATCTACTTTTACATTTCGCTACACAGCGTCACCATAAATAAAATGGAAAAACCACTGCTGCAGCTCTCTTGCTTTCTCCCTTTATCAGTCGTTGTCCTTTCTGCCGTGGCAACACAAAACAAGCAAGAGAGAAAACAAATTAAATTACTCTCTGGTGCATGAGAAAAAATAAAAAGCCATTTAGCCCAGAATTCCCACTGGAACTGTCAGGCTGCAACAGAGAGAAAAATCTTGTAATACCATTGCTGCGATGCGCAGGAGCATTAAGTGCTTGTTGATCTCCTGGCCAAGCACCGTGCACAGCAAGGCACCAGTCCCTCTGCTGGGGGTGCAGGGAGCCATGGGACCGTGCTGCAAACTCTCCAGGGTATTAGGAAGTTCCCAGCCACCAATTCATTAATCACAGCTGTCCTCACAACATCACCCCTACCGTGTCGAAGTCAGAGCAGCATTTCCAGATTAGCTCAGGTTGCCCTGTACACTCTCCAGCAGCAGATCAGGAAGTTTCCAATCTCCAATTTACCTGGCATGTAACAAAGGTTGACTCCTGAAATGCATTTTTAAATCTCAGTTTTGATTCCAGTATAACTCACAATTAGAGACCCTCTTCTCTGTAGTGAAGTGTTTGTTTTGTTCCGTGCTGATTTGCAGTGTCCCTGATGAGCAGTTAACAAGATGTCAATTAATCATGCAAATGGGAAGAAGTAGGTATACAGATGATTGCTCTACCTGGAGCCAAGATTTGGGACTTCATATTGTTACTTTTGTCTTATTGGTCCTTTTGTTTGTTTTTGTTAATAATTTGCATGACTTTCTGCTTTTGCTGTTAAAGATAAACAGAAGCTCAATCCGTCCACTGTGTCATTGTTTTACTGGTCCTGAAAAGACACATTTCTGGCAAATCTCATTTCGCATTGAATACAAAACAATATGACCGTGTAAGGGGTTCCATTCCTTCAGAAAGTGCACATCTCCTGCCTGGACACTGCCCAGATTGTCAGCATGTGTCTGCAAATCCAGCTTTTCTCCAAAACATAGCACTTCCTGGGAATATACAAAGTAACTTTGCAGTTCAAAAAGGACAAACATCATTTTGTCACCATACTGGACATTGCACCAACAGAGATGAGATATTTGCAGTCCTTAAGCCCCAGCCAGAGCCTTCATTAGTCATGGAATTAGTTTGGAAACATCTTTAAGGTTTCAGGGCAAAATTCACAAATTCACAAGATCCAGGAGGACGATGTTGCTTGGCAGAGAACGTGGCTGGGCTCAGGAAAGCTCACACACAGAGCAGTGTTAGGGCTTCAGCTCAGGCCATCATCAGAAAAACCACAAGCCATATCAAGCCTGTTAAACCCAAGTGTTTTCTTCATCATCAGACAATGAGACTCAGGGCTTCCATACTAAACTATCCTGGAGGATTCATCAAGGACAACCAAATTATTTCCCTTGCACGACTGCTTAGAAGGTTGAATCTGATTAATTGCATAGATTTAGAGGCCTGGGAAGCAGGGAGTAGTGCTAATGGTGCCCAAAACCTGAACTCTCCAGCAGACAGTCAGACAAGGGGACATAGTGAAGGTAAATTTCCACTCAGGACATTTCCTGCGCTGCCAGGCTGCCCAGATCAGTCAGGGCTGTGCAGGTGTGACTATTTCAGGGTGCTTTGGCTGCCCAGCTGTGTTTTGATGTGAGGGGATCAGATCAATGCAGCATAAACCTGGGGAGAGGCACAGGGATCAGGGGGACAGCAGGATCCTGGTGGAGCTGCCCACAGGAGATCCTTCCTGGCCCCTGAATCACCCAGTGGAGGTGAATCTCCTCTCCATGGACAGGAATCCCAGGCTCAAAGTGAGGGGGTCCCTAGAGGGACTGAGCAGGGCTTGGGGACAGGACTGGTGGCCACAGAGCTCCTGCATGGCTGCTCCCTGCAAAGCCATGTCCTGTGCCACTGTCCTGGGGACTGTGCCGTGCTCACATGGCTTTTCCTCTTCCATCCATTGGGAGTTTCCTCTTGTTAATTTGATTTTGCTGTTCAATGTTTTCCTGAGCATATGAACTGGTTTTTCCTTCTTCTTTTTTTTTTCTTTTCCTTTTTTTTTTTTTTCCCCCACTGGCAAAACATCCAGTGACTATTTGAAAGGCTGCAAAGGCATCTGGGGAGTTTCTCTTGCGCTGTTTTGATTTAGGCTTGAAATTACTTAATTGCTGTTTCCTATACTTCTCATTTTCTGTTCCCTAATGACTGTATCAATTTGTTGCCTATTATTCCCAATGACAGGGCAGTGTTTTTTGTGAGTGTTTCCACAAGCCATTTTAAAAACTCTTTCCTATGAGCTGCAGAAGGATCCAGCTTTTTGTCCTGGTTTACCCCCTTGTTCCTGGGGCCAGGAGGAATTCCCACATAAGGCACCAAAGGTTGCAGGCAAGATTATTTTGGTTAAAATTTCTGAATGCCACTAAGCATGCTCAGAGATTTCCTGAGTTTTCCTATCAAATACTGCTTTGGATTTAAATTATTAAATACTGATGAGATTCTATTGAATTTTTGTGAGGAATTAGAGTAGTTATAAAGTTACAAAAACCTTGAGTTAAAAAAGACACAGCAAAACAAGAACAACAGATGAAGAAAGGCAGGAAAGCAAAATCAGTGACATGAACAAGTGAGAACAGTGGAAAATAAAATAGGCATAAATTAACTCACATTTCTACTGGGTTAAAATAAAAATTAGTCCACAAAACTCACTGCTACAATATTTGTGAGACAAAGGGTCAAATCCAAGATGTACTTTTAGTTTTGCAGCAGTTCTCAACCCTGGGACAAACACCCTGCACTTGATGCAGACCCCCAAGGTCAAGCAGGGACCATTTTCAGGTCAAATTTGTGTAACAGACTTGTGACTGTTTGTTAGTGCAAAGAAGACAGGAAGACAGCTCATAAATCCCCTCATATATCACTAAATCATTTTTCTATTGGAGGTAAACTCGCTTGTTTTCTCTACTCATATTCTACTGCCTTTGCTTTCAAATGCCCAATTCTGTATTTCAGCATTAAAAGGTGAGAAATTAAGACATGTTTCAGATCCCTCTTTGCCATCTTGTGTTTCCAAATGTTAATCTTCTACATATGAGTTTGTTTGATTTTAGGAGGGGCTCAGAGTTGTCTCTGCTGTCTGCACAACCTCAGGTGTTGGCTAACAAAATCCTCATTTTTATTTGTCCTTTTATGTTGACGGGGACTTTAACATGAATCAAACACAAATTAAATTTACCAATTATATCTGTTACAAACGTATTTGCAAACAGGAATAGTGCTAACAATCTATTTTTGAAATGGATTTATCATACTAAACATTGGGAGTAGAAACACTTAAAAATGGGCAATGATTAGAAGAAAGCAAGCTCATGAATGGTGTCCAAAGTAGGAGCAGCCCGCTGGAGCCATAGAGTGTTTAGGGGATGGTGGTAGCCAGAACTGAGGAGACTCCACTCAGTTCCAAGTGCTAAGGGAGGATATCCAGCATATGTCCCTCCAAGAAATCTGTGTGAAGTTGGAAAAGGAAATGCTAATGATGCCTTCATAAATTATCTTCTTTCCTGGCTCTAATGGAGTAATTTCAAGCTTCTGACACATCAGATTACTACCTGATCACAGAACCTCACAGGGGCTGCTGACACTAATGGTCACTGATATTTCTTAACCCTACAAAGCAGGATTTAATATCTGCAGTGTGTGAGAAGGCTTCAACCAGGAGGTGAGGCTTCCTCCAGGGCTCTGACCTCTTGTTGATTTTCAGTCAGGCTGAGAGGGTTGGGGCTGTTCAGCCTGGAAGTGTCCAAAGCCGGGTTGGATGGGGCTTGGAGCAACCTGGTCTAGTGGAAGGTGTGCCTGCCCATGGCAGGAGGTGGAACAAGAGGAGTTTTGAGGTCCCTTCCAACCCAAACCTTTCTGTGATTCTGTGGTTTTAACATTCTGCTTTTATTAAGTACCTCATTTGCTAAATTTATAATTTTGCTTAGTTTCATTTAACCTCACTTTCAACAATCACTGGCATGATTCCAATTTTCAGGATTTAATGACTGGATCCACAAGGCAAAGTCCCAGTGAGCTGGACCCACAGGGCTCTGAGTTCCTCCACATCAGGTGCATAATTTCAAAGGTGGCATCCCATATTGGCAATTTTGTTAGCTTGCAAGTTATCTGGAAAGGTCAGTTCTCAGTTCCATGACACATCTTAGACCTGAGAGCACATTGTTCATGGTATATTTTATTTTTCAGCACAGCTCTCACTGGAGTGCCTGAATAACTTACAGGTTGCACTGTCATTTCATATAAATTCACATACAGAGAAAGTTTAAAACTCAAACAACTGCCAGCCAGAAATATGGCTGGACAAATGCCAATTTTTGTACAATTTTATTCAAAGCATTTATAGCTTACTTGGTTACTTTGATGTAGTGCATTGGGTCAAAATACCCACCAAGCACTTTTTTTTGTGTTTGAGGCATGTATTTAGAATTAGCTTAGACAAGGTGCATTACCCTTGAATTATCTGTGTGAGCTAAAGCAAAGCAGATGCAGGAAGAATGTGATTATCTTGGTAATGTTTGTGAAACAGATGCAAGTGCTAGCAGTAGAATAAAGCACCCTTCTCTGTTACTAATGTTGTTGCCACTGTACATCCACCACCTCTTTTCTCAGTCTACTGGCTAGATATATGAAAAAAATATTACTAGGAAAAGGTCATATCAGAAATATCTATTTAAAATTAGGTTTACCCATTGAAACATTGAACAGACACTCTCCTGGCTCCTACAGCATCAAATCCCACACGTCAGTAAAAACAAGAATCATCTTTCTGTCTCCTTCACTTTCTTTTTCAACTTATTTCCCCTCAAAACAGTGTACTATAAAAACACAAGCACACAATGAAACCAAGCACGATGCAGAATAACCTCTGTAATAATTTTTTACCAGAGGTTTGGTGATTGCTGAGCCCAGAGGAGAGAAGAAAAGGTGTGTGGCTGCATGCTCTCCTAGGCAGCACCCTGGGGCCAGCCTGGCCCACTTTTGTGGGTGGCAGGGAAGGGTGGGGGCAGCCAAATCACCTCTGGGGTGGCAGCCAAGGCTGAGCTCAGGAGTCCTTGTGGGGCAATTTGTTTTGCCTGAGGGTGATGAGGTGACAGGCAGGTGCTTTTCACAGCTGACTGCACTCCATATTGGTTTTTTTTTCCATAAAGGACCTGGAAGAGGCTGGTAGATGCTCTGGTATTATCACATTCACATTACCTAGTATGCTCTGGTGTTATCACATTCACCTTGCCTTCCTTTTGTCCTCAGCTGTGTAGGCCATGGGAGAAAACCTCCAAATAACCAGTCTTGCCTCCCTCAGGGACTGGTTTCACTCCTGTGCCAAGGGGTTGGGGCCATGGCCTCCCTCCCTGAGCAGCCACTCCTTTCATCCTGCCTGCAGGTGCATCTTGCTTGATCCACACACAGGTGAAGCAAAAGATAAAGGTTCTCCATCCCTCTCTGTCACTGGAAATAAACAGGAAAGGTGGGGACTCTAGTGCTGTGCAAGGCACTAAGTCATACCTGACACAAAGTTATAATGTGAGATGAACCAGAAACGTAAGGACTTTAACACTCAGCTAACAGAAGGTTGGAATATGTGGAAATTTTTCTAGGCATGAGTCCTTCACAGATTTCAATCCCTGGTTAAAAAAAAAAAGAATCCATAAAGACATCACGCGTTTGCCTACTAAAGGAAATTGACAAAGGAAAGATAAAAAACTTATATATTTCTATCACTAGCCTCCTAGGGAATAAGTACAGAGCTCTATCTTACTCCTCAGCACCACATAAGATACAGAATGCAAAATTTCCTCCTTGAAATTTTTTGGCACAAACAACTATTCTGCACTATTTGTTTAGAAATCCAGTGGGGCTTCACTGAATAAAAGCTAGCATCTTCATACTGGTAGTTGAAATAAGAATTAATTTCATGCACAATTGGCAGCGCAGAAGGAACTTCCTTGATATCCAAAGAGCAAAAGATTTTATGAGGCTGCATATGTATTTATGATTATTTAAGGTTCTTGTTATAATGAAGATCCTTTAAGGAGAGGAATTTTGTATCTTAATTTGCATAAAGACAATAAAAACTCTTTGAGAAGCAATTTCTTTCTGTATAAAAAGTGAGAACATAGCACCTTAGTGGCACAGACATCTGTTACTTAAGCAGATGCCACCATGTAAACTCCATCAAGCAGCACAATCCACCAATCAGAAACCACCCAAACTACATCTGCAGCCAAAATTCAGTGGGTGGCTGAGAGCCTCCAAAACAGGTTGAGAAATGATGGGCTTTTCTTCAGTGTCCTGATTACACGTCCAGTGGCACTTATTTGTTCATCACTAACAAATGCTGCCGTAGCACGCGGCTCCGTGGCTGCTCTTTGGTACAAAGTTAATCCCCGGGATCTAAATCTGCAATTCCTGCCCGCAAGATTCACACCCAGGGAGCGCCAGCCCTCTGCCACGCCAGATAAATAACAATAACCACTTCTTTGTTCCTCATTATGGCTGTGCTTCAGCGTCCTCGCTCGGGAGCTGATGTATCAATATCTCTGCCAGAGGTTAAATATTGCCTGCTTAAGTGCTACATGCAGAGATACAAACTCGAAGGGCCAAATTCAGCAGCCCAGCAGCACCGGCAAAGTCTGGGGCTGATAAGCCCTTTCTGAAGTCAGCTTACACTTTAAATCAGGAGTTCATGAAAGGCATTAAGAAAAACTATTATATTACTAGAATGGATGGCAGTACAGTTTATATGTTACACCTTGAAGTAAGCAGCAGGATTTTCAATCACTTGATAACCTTGAAACTGCTAAGGTATCAAATTGCTATCATGAATATTGTACAGGAGCAGAAATAACTCAGAAAGCTGCCTTTGTGAATAATAATGTAGGAAAGAGCAATGTTCTTCTGGGCTAGGCTCACAATAGCTCCAACAAGCAAATATACATGAAGGCAAGGCATGTACTTAAACAAGCATATTTGCATTTGACTATATATCAATCAGTTATCAGTGCAGCTGCATCTTACCTGGCCCACAGAGAAAATAAAAAGCCTGCTAGATAACTTTGCCATGCCCAAAAAAGGAACTGCAAGGGACCCATTTTTATATATCCTATTAGGATATATAAACTATTAGGATAAATGCCCTCTACTTTGACAGGCATTATGTATTGAACAAGTATTTTAAAAGAAGCCCAGTACAGATCCATCCATGCAGGAATTTAATTTAAAGCCCCAATCAACCTGTCTTCCTGGTTTGCATGCAAGAGCTGTTAACATATCTTGGGCCCTGATTCTGGTTTCATTCTCTCTGGATGAAAATGCTGAGGTTTCCTGCATAAGAGAAAGCTGAGCCAGCCCTCCAGGTTCCCATGTTTATGCCCTGAACCAGTGGAGTTTATACCAAACTCCGTTTTTGTTCTGAAGTACAGGATGGGTTTAGTCTTGTGGCATTTTCAGGTGACACAGCCTACTGAGATCATCTGACAGCCATGTGAAAACTCAGTGTCTGGAGTGATTCATCATTGTGTCAGATTGTCCTGCACTTTGTCACAATGACTGACAATAGGGGAAACTTGGAAATAATACAAAGATTCAATGCTGGCTGATAATGCCTGCATTGTGATTAGAGCAGGCGGTGAGCACGTGAGGAGGATGCTAATTTTGTCCCCCACCCCCAATTTCATACTGCTTATGCTTTCAACAGCTGGGTGTCTGCACTTGCTTTCTTAATCTCCACTGCTGTGGCATTTTTAAGTGCAGAGCCTTTTTCCCCAGCATGTTAAAGAGCCATATTATTACAAATGCAAAAAGAAGTGGTATAATGCCAAAGGGTAAATTCTGCCAGTACCACTGGGCACTGCTTGGGCAGGAGCATCTCTGGTGGATGTGCCCTTCCTTCCCAAATCCTAACCTTATCATGGAACCTCACCAGCATCTTAAACAATGGTAAAAACGTGTGGAGCAACACTTCCAGGAAGGCTATAAAACCCAGCAAGCATGGGTTAATTTGCATGTGGAGCAGGAACTTGTGGCAGGGTCTTATAAAAAATAATCATGGAAAAATATTCCCTTTATTTTGCATTGACTCACAATAAAGATTTAAGGTAATTGCTGACTCCATAGGGTATTCACACTTGAAAAGCCAGAAAAAGTGGTTGCAGCAAGTTACATGTTCTAAAGCTCTTCAAGTTTTATCAGTGTTCACAGCAACAACATCAGAGAGCATGGACTTGCTGTGTAATTAATTGGGAGGAAAAGAGAGGCCCTTCCCTTCTTGTGTGCTCCATCTGCCCAGGTTATTTTGTTGGGTAAAGAACAGGGGGGAAAAACCAAACAGTAGCAAGGACCAGCAAAACAACCATTGCTGTGTCTACCACAGTAATGAAGGCAGCAGAATTTCTCCCATTTCTGAAAATATAAGAGGAGCAAATGGCTCTGGCTTGTGTCCAGGGAGGGGACAGTGGCCTGGCTCCAGGGTGTGAAGGATGGGACAATCTGCTTCAGTGGATTTTCCCTGCAGATTCTGGTGTGGCATGTGCTGTATCACCAGACAGGTGATTTTTAAAAATAGAGGAGTGCAAATTTCTCTGAAGAATCTTACTTGCTTAGAAACTCAGTGGATATTTATAATTTTAGAGCTCATTCTCACAAGCAACCCACTTAATTTGATGTATGCTATTGTGCTTTAGAAGCTGGGCCCTCGGAAATAAAAGAAAAAGAAATTTTTGACAGAAGAAGAAGAATGATCAGTTATCTAACTGGCACTAGCAGAGTATTTTTCTTTAAGCAAATACAAAGTTTAAAAGTAGCCAGAATTAAAAAAGGGCAAACCTCCTGCAGTCTTGGTACTGTGCTGTGAGCCACTGGCTCTTTGTGTGAAAAGCTGCACAATGCCAAAAGTGGTTCAACACATTGGAGGGTCTGACTCTGGCCTTGCTTTTGCTGATACAAAGCTGAAAAGCCCACGGGCCAAGGGGGAGTCACTCTGAACTGGCACTGGTGCACCCGAAAGAAAACGAGATCAAATTAAAACAACCAGTGGAAAGTTATCTAATTTCCAGTGACCACAGCTTGGCATGGGTTAGGTTGAGTTTGAGTGACCTGGGTGATTGAGGTTGGTTATATTGGAGCCCAAAATGCATTTTACTGTGATCACTGGGCATTTTCTCTCTAACAAATATGGGCATAGAGCTTGAAAGTGTTTAATGAATTGGTACATTAATTTAGGCTCAATGACACACTTCCATCCCTAACTGTGAAACTGCTCAGTGAACACAACTCTGTGCTTTATCTAATTTCAGGCTGCTGAATGAGGACACAAGAACAGGGTAGATGCTAAAATACATCTACACAATAAATGATCCATAGATTAGAAAGATGTCAGAAGCTATCTGTTAAATAGCGGTCCACAAACATTGCAAGCTGAGGGAAAGGATGACTTTATTGATGTTAAAAAATCTCATCGTTGACTTTATTTTCTTTAAAATGAGCAGTAAAAAGCCAGACATATTTTTTCACTCTATTGCTTTGGCAAGATGAGTTTGAACCATCAGCTCAGGGTCTCTGGACCTTTAACTTGTGACAACAGTGATGGAAGATGCAAGTTTCCTAAAATGTTTTAACAACCAGAACAGTATCTGTCCATGTAGATATTAAAGATATAGTCAGTGAAAGCAATACAAATCCACCATGAGATTACAATCTAAACATCTGGGAAACAATTGGTATGCTCAATCATTCAGGTGAAATCATGGCTGGCCTTTGGACTTCCCATCACATTTTTTTCCCCAGTTCTTTCCTTCTTATAATTAACACCTAGTATTGAGTACAAGAATTTTTATTTTTATTTTACAAAAAACACTCTTCCATGTGGATTACAATTATCTTTGCAATATTTTAAAACTGAGAAAACAGCAAAAAATAAAGAGCAGCTTCATTTTTAATGCTCCAGTTTAATTAAAAAATTGTTCAAGTAATTTAAAAATGTAGGCATTAAAATACCAATTAAGCTTAAGGCAATTTTTCCTATTAATTTTAATGACATCAGTACAGGGGTGTCACATAAAGGTGACCCCTCAGAGACAGGTTATTTTGAATTTCACATTTGACTGTACTACTGCTGAGAGAAAATTAATTAATTTATGAAGAAACTACAAAATACACCTATTTGGCTAATCCCAACAGGCTGAACTTTGAAAACCACATCACATTTCTCACAACCAGTAATTTAGCAAACATAACCTCCTTTCAAGGTTTTAATTACAAAATTTTATTTCTCAGATGTCCATTTTGGGTGGCCACCTCATTGAAAAGTTAAAATATTTAAGCATAGTTTTAATTGTGCAGGATGAACAGAACTGGAATTTGTACTCTGAGATAAAGGCTATTCAAAAGTGCAGTAATTATTTCTAAAACTGTTTATTGTTCTAATTTTGTGTTGGTGGTTAAATGATAACATGATAAAATTCATTTATTACCTGAACTCTAATGCTTTAAGGAACAGAACAAGTTTTCATGGGGGCAGTAACACTAAAGAAAGCAGAAATTTCTATATCTAGTTTGAGTATTTGCAATTAAAGTTTTGGATGTAACTGGACACCCTAAAAAGCTCAGAATAGATGACCTTGCAGAAACAGTTACTGGGAGTATCCTTATGGACCCAGAGAAACTAATTCTTTAAGCCAGCCTGGTTATGATGGATTTAAGTTAAATTGATCTCATTTCATTTGAGATCTGAAATTGGTTAATGAGGCTGAAATATGCTTTATTTCAGGGAAGTCGTACTGATCTGGACGAGGAACAGAATTTATGCTGACGTTTGAGTCAAGTGCAAATACCACCATCACTTCTTCATTACCACGTTAACTGGTGTGATCTGTTCTGCTCAGCAGAACTTGAACAAAATGTCAGGTTCCTAAATGAAGAAGCTCCTGGCTCTCCGTGAGAAACCGGCTGATTGGTTAAAAGTACTTCAACCTTTATTTAATTCATGCCTTATAAGTGCTCTTTGGCAGGAGCTCTTGGGATCTGATCTTATGTCACACTTACTGAAACTCATTTAATTATTGCAGCTGAGGAGGGCAGGGAGATGGTTATCTCACCAGGAAAATCTAATCCTCTTCTTTATCAGCTTAAACCCCAGCCTGGGGAAGTTGGTTTGGATTCCTGTGCTTCCCTCAGCCCCACCCGCTGCTAACTGTTTGTCAGTACATGACCCTTCCTTTTGGTGATTTTTTTTTTTTTTTTTACGGGGGGATTTCTACCAGAGATTTAAAAGTGTTTTGCAAGCAGATGTCCATAGACTCCCTGAACACACACCCTGTCCTGGAAATCTCTGAGCTGCTGCTCCTTGCCATGCTGAGGTCATTAAGGGTGGGATTGCAAATATCCCCAGTGGTTGTTCCAGTTGTCAGGTGAAAGGAATGGGATAATTTGGATACTCTGCAACCCCAGGCAGCCACTGCCAAACCAGGGACTGACTGTGCCTTCGTGCTGCCACGGTGCTGCAAAGGGGCTGTGGCCCCAGTGCCTCTGGAGCACAGGTTAATATGGAATTTTAATAAAGACCAAGCTCCTGCCATAGATTTACAAGTGCTTTTTATGGGTCCTTGCTAAAAAACTTTTATGCTTTGTTCTAAAGAGAGGGAAAAGACAAAACCACACGTATTCTGCCCTTATGAGCAAAACATGAAATGGTTTTGATGGAAAGCACGTGCAGAATAAGAGATTCAGCCTAAAGCTAAAGACAGAGAATCAGTGACTTTTATAGTTTTGAAAATTGGCCTTATGACCATCATTAAACTAAAGCATCTCTCCTCATGGGGGACTTTTATTTCATCAGGGGTTGAACATCCCTTAGCACAAATTGTCACCCCCAAAGTGCTGTCATCATAAAGCTTAGCATTTTAAATTGTAACTTAAAAAAATTGGAAAAGACCAAACCATTTTGAGTAGTGGCCAGTCTTAGACCAGGATGGTTAGATTTATGATAAATTCTTATTTCTGTGATTCTCTTGGTACAAATTCCAACCTGAGCAACATACAAAACAAATTGTATAAATGTTCCCTTTGAAAACTTTTGTGTACTTCATGATTACACAGCTTATGAAGTTTAGGAGCCTTGGGCAAGCCAGCAAATGTGTAAAAGGAAGGCTTAAGAATTGTTTGTATGCTTGATTTGTTTTACAGTGCATTTGGTCTTTAGTTTTGATTGGATTGTCTTACTGAAACATGAAGGGCATTTAGAAAGTAAGGAAGTGAATAGGATACATTTGCAACTATATGCCCAAAAGCAAGATCTTAATGTCAGAAGTAAATTATAACAACTTAGGTTACTGATGACATACATTATAATTCAAAGCTTGGGAAACCACATCAAGGTTGGTCTTACCATGATCTGACAAAAATATCTTTCAAGTCTTGTGTTTTTCAGGATTTATTTCTGCTAGGAACTTCATAAATAAAAAGCAAATATTACCAAAGGTAAACTTGTTCTTTCTAAATGCATCTGAATCTTTCTAAAAATTAAAACATTAAGCCAATAATTGTCAGGGTAGGATAGTTCCAGGGGGTAAGATAGGTTTGAGCCATCATCTGTTACTCTGGTGGTTTTGGGTGACCTTGAAGTGTTTTCTAGGGATGGATCTATAAAGGACTTAGGTCTAAACTTGTTGCCTATAGGTGAGGGTATCCCAGGCCTGTAAACCCTTCTGCAGGTGGTGGGGGATGTGCAAATATGGGAAGTTTTGCTTGTGAGCAGCAGAGAAGCATATGAGACTCTACATTCACCTGGCACATGGCAGCTCTCTGTGTGTCACCTGGGGGATTTTCCATCTCAGCATCCCAGGTCCCTTATCTGTGCAAAGCCAGCTGCATTGCTGAGGCCAAAGGGTGCTCCAGCTGCAGTGCTGAAGCCAGAGGGTATTCCAGCTGCAATGCTGAGGCCAAAGGGCGTTCCAGCTGCAGAGCTGAGGCCAAGGGTGTTCCAGCTGCAATGCTGAGGCCAAAGGGCGTTCCAGCTGCAGTGCTGAAGCCAGAGGGTATTCCAGCTGCAATGCTGAGGCCAAAGGGCGTTCCAGCTGCAGAGCTGAGGCCAAGGCTGTTCCAGCTGCAGAGCTGAGGCCAAAGGGCGTTCCAGCTGCAGAGCTGAGGCCAAAGGGTGTTCCAGCTGCAGTGCTGAGGCCAAGGCTGTTCCAGCTGCAGAGCTGAGGCCAAGGCTGTTCCAGCTGCAGTGCTGAGGCCAAAGGGCGTTCCAGCTGCAGAGCTGAGGCCAAAGGGTGTTCCAGCTGCAGTGCTGAGGCCAAGGCTGTTCCAGCTGCAGAGCTGAGGCCAAGGGTGTTCCAGCTGTAGTGCTGAGGCCAAGGGTGTTCCAGCTGCAATGCTGAGGCCAAAGGGCGTTCCAGCTGCAGTGCTGAAGCCAGAGGGTANTTCCAGCTGTAGTGCTGAGGCCAAGGGTGTTCCAGCTGCAGTGCTGAGGCCAAGGGTGATCCAGCTCCCTGCTCAGCCTCTGGCAGCAGCCCTGGCACTGGCAGGAACAGAGCAGTTCTGTCAGTGCAGGAGCATCCTCTGCACTGAACATGACTGCAGCTTCCACTAACCCGCAACTCCTGCACTTTCTGTACAAAGGACAAGTTCTCCACACTCCCTACTCCTTAATGGATTTCTCCTCCGTGCACTTGTCAGGTCTGCCCCAAACTCTCTCAGACTTTCAACATCCACAGCCTCTTCTGGAAAGGAGCTCCAAATTAAAATCACAGGTTTGATAGAGGAAAAAATAAGTCTCCTTTTGTTTGTTTTAAATCTGCTCTTGTTTTAGAAGGGGGACTGGAAAGCCCCTGCTCACTGCCATCAGTGATTTTACAGATTTTGTCATATCCCCATCACACATTTTGCAAGCTGAATAGTTACAGCCTGCCTGCTTTATGAAGGAAAACCTTTCCAGCAGCTTAACTCGTTCGTATCACAGGTGTCTGGCTCAACGCCTGATCTCTCCAGTGGGATTAAACCACAAATCTCCCATTTCATGGTGACTTGACACCAAGTTTGCCTCCTGGGTGAAGTGAAACTCTCACCCCGGTTCAGGTTTTATATAAACAGGAGAAGAGAGAGAAAGCAAGAAGTGACAGCAGCCACTTTCTGCAGGCTCCTGTTGGGGCTCTTAGGGGAATGATGGACTCGTGTTTCAGTCCCTGTTCTGCTGAATACTTCACTGTGTTGTGCTGATTGCTCACAGCTCAGGCACCTTTAGCTCCAGTGAATGAGAGCCTGCTGTAACTGCACGGTGAATGATGACGAGGAGCAAGGTGATTGTTCCCAATTTACCCCGGTGCAAATGGCTACCACTTTAGAATCAGGCCCACTGAAAACCCCAAAATAAAAATATTCACAACCCTTAAATATAATAGCCTGATTTGTCTTCATTTCAGCTGCAATCAGCTAGAGACATCCGTGCTGGAGTAAGCCTGAATGAAACATGAGATGGCATATTTAGGTTAACAATGGCTGAATTACTCTGGGCTTAGATTCTTGTGCAGGGTTTTAGTAGAAAAGGATCCATGTCATCACTGTGTCCAGACACTGGAACTGCAATCTCCTGGCACGAGAGCCACCACATTGTCACACCAGTCCCCAGCAGACAGGGGTTGTGCTGGGGCTGGACAGAGCTCCAGGGCTGTAGCTGGTTTGAATCTGTAACTGGTTCTGAGCATTCCACAACTGCTGAAGTTTTCACCAAGCCCAGATTTCTACCTAGTCTATTAACAAAACTCTATGGGGTTTTTGTTTATTCTGGAAGTGTACACGTACTGAACTAGGTCTATTCTCTCAGCAGAGCACAAGAGATTTTTGTTTTAGAATGCACACAGTATTGCCATTTGTTTTCTGGAAATCCTAAATCTCCCTGAGGAAAGTCCACGAAAAGTAAATAAAACGTAGTAAATTAAAAATCCCTTAAACACACACTATTTAGCTTTAAAAACATTGTAATTTTTGTTTGGTATTGTTTGCTAATGATGTTGTCTGTAGTGCTCTGCCTCCACTCTGGTCTAGTACAGGAGAATTTTGTGTGTGTTTGTAGCTTGTTCACAGCATATGCACAATAACTGCACTGTGCTCTGCTGGTCTGAATGAGAAATTAAAAGGGAGTTGTCATAAGGAAAATTAAAAAGTGCTAAGAGCTACAAAAATCTATTTAGTTCATGTTACTTATAACCTCCTGAGAAGAAACTAATGACAATGCCTGAGAAATCTTACAACAGCTCTGAATACCCAGCAGGCCAGCACAATTTGCTATGCTATCTATATATTTGCTGTGCCTCAACTTCTAGAAGCAAAGCCTGGGCACAGTATTTCAAAGCACTAAGCTCTTAGTGACTAATGCAGAATGTCATTATCAGGCACTAAATGATGCTGCTTCTTCTTCTTTTTCTTCTTCTTTTTCTTCTTCTTCTTCTTCTTCTGTTTGTTTGGTTTTATTTCTATTTTTATACAGCTTCCTTTGTTAAGATAGTGGCAATGCATCAGTCCTGTGCTCCTTAGATCTGGTGCAATTTTGACTCTCAGGATACCAAGATGAAGCACATCCAGTACTGGCATTTTCCTAAGAATCCTCAACATCTCTGAAACCATCACATGAGGAAGAAATATTCAGTTCCCAAACTGCTTTACAAGAACATTTAATTCTTAGGACGGGAATGTCTAAGCAATGCCAATTTATAATAGAGAATCCACAGAAGCCAGTGGGTTTGAAAGTGAATGAAATTGGTGTAAAATTAGAGTTTGGCCAGCTGGGATATGTCAACATTTATGCAAGAACATCTGACTGTTCAAGAGAGAATTCCAGCTCAGCCTAGACTGGAGTCTGAGACCCTCCTGGAGCCTCATCACTTTTATTTCTACAAGAGTTTCCCATCAATAAATCAGTAGTACAGGTATCACAGAATCCCAGGATGGTTTAGGTTGGGAGGGACCTTAAAATCAACTCATTCCAACCTCCCCATCATGGGCAGGGAACCTCCCACTAGACCACGTTGTTCAGGGCCCCATCCAGCCTAGCCTTGAAACTTCCAGGGACATTTTTAATAAGTGTGTTAAAAACAAAGACAAAACAAAGCTTTGATCACAGGAAAATGGGAAGCCAGGAAGTTTAGATGGATTTAAACCAAAACCAGACTCACAATTCTGCTTCAGAGGATCAAACCCCACAGGTTAAAACTCTTCAAGAGCCCAAACATAAGAAGCACTGAGCTCACTAAACCAGAGCTGACAGTCACTTACTATATTTTATATTGATTAGTTTATGAGCCTCAGGGATCATTGATCCAGTGCTCAACAGACAGAGTAGCTTTCACTTCCATGGTCACTCCATTGAACAGAATCCTGGAAGGAAAGGAGGATGTCGGATGGAAATGTCTCAGCCAGCCCTGCCTTCACTGGCAGAATTTGGGCCACCCCAAACTTTCCTCCAAAGTGATCTAGGCTGGATGCCTTACCTGTCACAGGTGTGGCAGTTTCCATGCCTTGACTTGGAATTCCAAGCATCCTCTACAGCAGACACTGAAAACATACAACCTAAACAGCAAGGATTCTAGAGAAAGCAGTAGTTTTCCTACTCAGCATCTGTTGATATTTGAGGAAATTATGAGTTATTTACCTCTTTCAAATACTCAAAAATACCACAGTGTTTCAGAAAGCCCAGGGGTGGGATCAAGGGCAACTCCAGCTATGTAAACACCACCACTGTGTCCATTACACAGCTGACAGCATTTATGATCATTGGCTAATTGGGAAAAAGTAAAATGCGGTTTTGTGGCTGCTCTAAAGCACTAGTGTTTTGATTTTTTTTTTTAAATAAGAAATGAGATATATTTCCACATTATGTTAATTCTAAAGTAAATTTCTACTTACTCTGTGAAAATTGGAAGTCAAATGAAAGGGAACTAATCTGGGTATCTTACTGTGGGAGAACCTGCAGCGTGAACTCAACCAAGCTATTAGACACTAGAGAAACCACATGGGAGGGAGCTGCTGGAAACAAAGCTTCATAAGTTCCACTGGCCACAGAATGACTCATTTCTTTCTTAGTTTAGGATTAGCCCTTATAGGAGCAAATGGAAAAGCTGTGAGAAACTCCAGCAGGTAACTAATTACACAATGCAAAATCAAACACAGTCCATCAGATATGTTCTTTACCCCTCTCAGAGTATGAAAGGGTACTCCAGTGCCAAAAAAAGACAAAAATTTCAAGGAATCTCCATGTTTCCACATATTTTCTGAATGATTCCTTTTAAAACAATGCTGTGAGAACCTACGTTTTTGTGAAAATATTAATTCTTTCACTGAACTGCAAATGCCACTTGGACAGGGAGGAAGAGAAGCATGAGCCAGATGCAGAAAATTGCTCCATTTGGTAGCAGTGTAGCTATTTATATGTTGACAAACAGTTGTGCCAAGAGCAGATGGATATTTTCTAGGACTGAAGAACTGCTAATTGTTTGCTGCTGTTCCTCTCAAGTTCACGGGGGAAAGCCATTGGTGTTCTGCAGAGCAAGGCATGAAGAAACCAGTTTGAGCCACGCATTTGGCAGAGTGGCCCAGCACCTCCTCTGACGGCGTGGAGGATGCCCTGAAGCAAGAAGATGCTCTGCCAGATGTCAGCTCAACAACTCCCAGCAAAGCACAGCCACGAGGAGCAGCACTCCCCAAATCTTCTGGCAGTCCTTCACTGAGCTCTACAAAGAGTGCAGAGGTTTTCAGCTCAGCCTGCTGAACATCCTGAGCCTATAGAGGTTTTGCAGTGTCTCACACATATTCGAATCTTGTGGAAATATAGAAGTTTTTACACCACAATGCTGGAAAGGTATCTCTTTAATCTGACAGGGAAAAGGCATCATTCCATAAATGTGTGGATGAGTTACCTCAGCTCTGCTTGTTCCTATCTGAGGCTGAGGCATGCCCTGCCCCCTTACTGACATATCGGATCCTGCTAGAGCCAAGTGTGAAAAAAGTGAAGGCAGATGAAGAGCAGGAAATGTTTTGTGGTTTATTTTTTTTTTTTAACTGAACTGCTCTTAGCCCACTTTAGTAAAAAAAGTCACTATCATGCTTCTTGATATTCTTACATATATCAGCACCAAAGCACAATTTAGTTAGCTTAAAAAAGTCTCAGATCTGATTTATCTATGAGACACACTTCACAACACAAACCAATTTTGCTGTAGTAATACCATGTCAATATTTCTTGACAGAAGACAAATGTTGTTATTATTTTGCCATTTCTTACCTTTGTAAAAGTTTAGAATTTTATAAAATGACTCTTCTTTACATGTCAAAATGGTAAGTTGTTGGAAAGAAAAAAAAATTGAAGCCATTCTTATATCTATCAATGGTGATGGATTCTACAGTTAGGTTAAAAATGATGCTGGCACAATATTGATGTTCAAAAAATAAAAAGTAGACGATATTTTTAATTGATATGTACATTTTTCCTGTTGAAACTGAGTAAAATAAAGCAGGAGAAAACCCACAAGAGCTATTTTTTACTGTGTTTTTTGTTATTAAAAGTTATTTATCTGTATGCTGTCTCCTAGACCCAATTGTGCAATATGTGTAGACATAATTTCCTCTCCATAGTGTTGATCTCCAGAAAAAGCAGACTCTCTTACCTTTGCATTCATCCTCTCCTTGCCCCTTCACTACGTGAAGACTGACAGATATAAAATATCATCTCTGATTGAAATTGAGTTTAAGAGATTACTTTAAAAAATTACTAAAACTCTTGAAAGCAAAATATTTCAAGATTTTTCTCTGCCATTTTTTCAAAATCTCTACAATGCTTAGTAAATACAAGTTTGAGGAAGCATGCCTTGCACTTCCATATGGATCTCCCTCTCGTGCTGGTCTATTCTTGTTTCTACAATTATATCTTGTGCTAACACAAAAGCTTTACAAGAAATGCAAGAACCACTTACATCTGCTTTGAACTGGGAGAGAGAAACTTCCAGAGTTTAGCTTGGGGATTACCTGGGTGTGACTGGCATGGAGGGGGGCAGATGTGGCCAGTTGACTCCAGATGTGCATCACCTTGTCCAGCAGAAAGCAGGTGAGCTTGCACACCTTGTTTTGATCTAAACTGGTGCCAAGGTCCTAAAATTAACCAGAGCAAAGAGATGAGGGCCTCAGATTTTGTTCTGCAGCACCTCTGCATGCTGCTGCTCACCATGGAATGTCACACGGAACACAATTTATAGTTTCATCCCCGGGCAAGCCAGGATTTAAGGACAGGGTAAAGAAACTGTGTGATTGCAACAGAGCACTTGGGGAGGGAAACCCAAATGACTTTTTCCACCAAGTTATCCACCAGAGAATGAGTGCATCACTCTGAAATAAAACATGGTCAGCTCTGACCTTTGCAGAGCATGTATGAATCAATTCTGTTACTTGTTAGCCCAGCCAGGTTTCAGAGATGTTCCTGCCCAAATCAAGAGTGAGCAAGTGGCAGTTCACAGATTCCTCGTGAGAAGCTTGACACTGAGCTTTGATATTTAAGCTGTGCTCAGCCAAGTTACCAGTGAGCTGAATGCAGAGATATGGCTTCAGATATGGGTGTTGAATAACAAATATAAATATGAAGCTATAGGATATCTCTATTCAAATATGCAGACCAGCTTCAAGAAGCTCTGAGTTTGTGGAACAGAAAGACCTCACAGGCTGTTATGATAAAATTTAACAAAAATTACAGTATTTATATAAATAGTCACACACTTTGTTTTTTCTTTAGCACCTTCCTGATTCATTTTTAACTGTAACAAATCAAAGCCAAGAAAAGCACTGTTTAATTTCAAACTAAGGATCACAGAATGAAAGCCTAAACATTTTCACTTATCTAAGGACCAGCTGCACTGAAATCACTGAAATTATTGCTGTGTTTTTATTTATATTGCAACAGCTATATTGGCCTAAAACTGACACAGAGGGAGAATTAGGCCATATATTTACGTTCAGCACATTCTATGGTTCACTTTCATGCTGATTATTTTGCTATGTTTCCCAGCTCCATGCTGTGTAAGTAGTTGTGGATGATTATTTTACATTGCAGCAGCTATAGGAAAGGTTTATCAATTCTTGCATAAAAGTAAAATACCCTGTATTCTGAACTTCAGGAACAGCCTTCATTTCTGCCTTAATCCTATGCATTACATAAGCAGAATATTAAAAAATTACCTTAAAAATAAATTACCTGGACTTTAATCTGAAAATTGCACAATAACCCAATTACCGTATTTCAAAGAATTTAGAATTATTTTTGTTTGCTTGTTTCCCATCTTTACTTCCTTCCTAGCACTGGCACAATGTCCCACAGAGCACACTGCATACATTCCCAGGTGTAAGCTGGGGATACAGCAGGGTCAGTGAAAAGCAGAGCATATTTCAGTGCATATTCCTGTAAAATTACCATGCTTCTCTCCTCCTTTATCTTCCACCAGAGATGCTAAGCAGATGATTTTGCAAAGACTTATGGATTCATTAAGTTTGAACCATGCCACATGTTCCTCCAACTTCAACAGAATTGCTCACATACTGAATTTAAGCACATACTTAACTGTTTTCTCTATTAACCCTCTGAATTCTGCATGGAATTCATGAGCAATTTTCCCTGTGTTCTTGTAGGTTTTAAAAATAAGCAGAGAACCAAACCACTCATAATAAAATAAAATAAAATAAA
>VXAX01001003.1:1074539-1084684 GCA_013399835.1 Leptocoma aspasia | reverse complement strand
ACAAGTAGCTCTACAAAAGGAGAAGAATTTGTTGGTGGTGGCAGCTTGTGTCTAGGAAACAGCATCAGAACCGTGGAACCGTAGGAGGTCGCAGCTCTCTCGGGACCATTTTCGGCTGGACCCGAACCTCGGGTCTTTGCTCTGGGAAAACAAACTCACCGGCCTGGGTTCCTAGTATCAGTGCGAAGGAGACAAGTAACTCTACGAAAGGAGACCAAGTTATGGGTGTTGGCAGCTTGGGCCTGGGAGACATCCTCAGAACCGTGGAACTGTAGGAGGCGGCAGCTCACTCGGGGCCACTTTCGGCTGGACCCTAACATTGGCCCTTTGCCCTGCCAAACAAAACTCACCGCCCGTCTGCCTCTATGTGGCATGGCATGAAAAGACCCTAAAAATCTTTAAACTTTTCCTATGGAAGCCAGATTTTCAAAATGTCTTATAAACCCTACCAAACCTCAAAAATAGCCTCAGAATGCTCTAATATACAGTGAATATAGCAAATAAATCCTATGTTTCAAAACCCCCTAAAACAGCCTTCAAATGAATCTTTAAAAATCTCTTAAAATACTCTAAATAGTCTTTAAGTGGTCTAAAGATACTCCAAAAATCTATAAAATGCCCTGAATACCCTAAAAAAGCCCTAAAGACACCCTAGTCCTTAACTGTCCTCAACATACCCTCCGTAGTCCCCAAAAAGCCTTAAAAATTTTAAATAGTCCTATATAAGCCCCACAAATACAAAAAAAACCCTAAAAAAATCCTAAAAGTACTAAAGAAACCTTTAAAATACCTTAAAACATCTTTTAAAAGCCATGAAAAAGCCCTAATATTAAGCTAAACANTTAGGGGTGGTTTTTAGGGTGAGGTTAGGATTGCTGTGAGGGCTGCTTCACCTGTCACCCTCTTTGCCCCTCAAGCCCCCCTCTGCCCCTCAAGGCACTCCCTGCCCCTCAGCCTCTTTGTGTTGCCCTCAAGCTCCCCACTGCAGCCTCTCAGCTTCTCTGTGACACCCTGGAGCCACCCCCTTTGCTTCCAAAGCTCCTCCTCTGCCTCTCAGCTGCCCCCAGCCCCTCTGTGACAACCTGCAGCCCCCAGCCCCTCTGTGTCACCCCTCAGCCCACAGACGTTGTCCCTGTCTGTTTTCTGGGGATGTTGTCCTGCTGCCAAGGCTGCAACCTCTCCTCCAGGTATTGGGGCTCCCACCGGGCGCTGCAGGGCAGCCACAGGAGGGCGGTGGCCATTCCCCCGTGAAACAAATCTCACCGCCCCAGGCTCCTGGTGTCAGCGTGCAGGAGGCGCTTAGCACTACCAGAGAAGACCAAGTTGTAGGTGGTGGCAGCTTGGGTCTGGGAGACACCCTCCTCATTGCGGAATTTTAGGAGGCGCAGGCCACTCGGGGCCGCAGGCACCTGGACCTGGACGTCGGCCCTTTTCCCTCTGACACAAAACTCACTACCCCAGGTTCCTGCTAACCCTAACCCCAACCTCTAACCCAAAACCCCAAACCCTATGCATAACCCTAAAGCCTAACCTAACCACAACCCTGACCCTAAAACTAACCCACAACCCTAACCCTGAGGGCTGCTGCCTCCTAAAATTATGCACGGATCAGGCTGTCTCCCAGACCTAACCTCCCATCACCTGCATTGCGGGCTGCCCTGGCGGTTTCATAATTAACTAAACTGTTGCTTTTAGACTGATTGGCATTGTTTCTGACAGGAAGATTGAACCATGCTACAGCAGTACTTGTGAAGGGAAAGGAATCTGCTCAGTGCTGAGTACAGTGGTGTGGATTTTATTTGGTTGTGTAATGCCTGAACTGCTAAATTCATTTCTCTCTAAAATTATTAGTCAAGATCCAAGACTGAGTTTTGGGAGAAACATTGTACAATGTAATAGCATAATTGTCCCTCTTATCTTTTAGATTATAATATCCATATATTCCGATTACCTTAATTTACATTCCGAACAAATGCACTTCCTCCTCCGTGCCCAAATTCCTCAGCAATGCTGTCTCTCTTGATTACAGAACTTTTCCAAGTGATGCAATACTAATGAAAATTGTATTCCAAATTAAATATTCATTTGCAAGCAATTTTACCATTCCAAAACAATCCAGGAATTACATTTAGAATCATTAACTTAATTTAATCCATATAAGCACAATAATTCAGTATTTAGATCTCAAACTGTTGACACCGCTTTTGCTGCCATGTTGCTAGGAACATATTATAAGTTTCTCTGTGTGTAAGCCTTCTGATCATTTTCCCATGGGAGAACATCCTTTTGCTGTCTTTTACTCTGTATAAGCTTTCTGTAAACAAAATATCTGTGTCTGTTCTTCAAGGACATGGAATTGGTTGGCCTCCTCCTACCTATGAGGAGACTGAACTGAAATTACTTTATCTTTCTGATATTGTAAACTATTCGGACACATTTCCCTGGACGAAGCAGCAGCAGGAGCATGGAATGCTCTCTGCTGAGCAGATATAGAAAAATACTAGAATTATGGAGTCATTTTAATAAATCATTTTAGCCTTCTGAAATTATTGTCAAGAGTCCTCTCGTCTGTGTGTGGACCACGACGATACTGCCACTGTTGTTTTGCACTTACTTTGTGGAGTGAGTTCATGGAGGCAGATGACCCTGGAGAGCTTCCCAGGTGTTAACTACAGGGCAAGGAGAGTTAGAAGGCCGCTGGGTTGTGCATGACAGTGGGATTCCAACAGCTGCTTACCACATAGCTGATCAAACAAACCCTCATCTTTGAGGAGTCCATTGGGAATTTTGAGAGAACCAGGGAAAAAGAAATTTAACTCACGAAGGTTATAAAAAATATCTTGGCCCCTTTGATTATGGTATTGGTTACAGTGGAGCAGGAAATCTCAGTCAGTACTAATCTTACACATACCTGTTTACCAGGAAGATTGACTGCAGATGATGAGGTGAGGAAGAAATGTCCCAGCAGCTGTCCGAAGTCCTTCGGCTGTACAAAGCTGCCATCTGCCAACAGCATGCTTTATTCATTTCATCATTACATGTATTTTGTTTTCTTTTAAATAGTGCTGTGAATTCTTGTTTGACTGCAGCTTCTCACTGAACACAGGTCCAATGAGAACCTGAGGAGCACTGACATCCCTTCACCCACCCCTCAGGTATGTGGTACCAGCTCCTTGCTGTATGTGGGCCCTGCTGTCCCTGTGCCCCTACAGGTTACTGCTGCACAGCCCACGCCTGAGAAGTTCTTGCTCTCAGCTGTAAAAATGGTGTTTTTCTGAGCGGTTTTCTGAAGAACACACTTTCACATTTAGAGTTTCAGTCCAAATAGAGCATTCAACAGATTCTTGAAACTAATCAGCACGGTTATAAAAAACATTTTTTTCTACATGGACCCCCTTACAATAGACATAAACTTCCTCTTTCTTGTATATTAGACTCTTTCATCGGCATTTCACTTTCTGAAGTAATGTAACTGGAGTATCTCTTCAAAAAAAATGAAGACTCAAAACACTTCAATGTATTTTCAGTGACAGTTTATTTACTCACTTATAAACATTAAAGTATGCAAAGCAGTTAAAAAATGCTACTGAAACTTGAAATCCTAAAATTTTCAGGAGATTTTGTTTGAAGGTGAAGGAAGGCTAAAATTACTAGCAGACTACTCAGTGCTGCCAATCAGCCTCTTAAACCTAAACCTGAGCAATTCAAACAGAATTAAAACCATGCTAATTAAAAAAACTTACCATGAGGTTCCTTGCAGGGGGTCACAGTTAGTCTTTGGAGGTCCAAGAATACCATTTTAAAGTGTTACTCAGCAGAAGTAGCTGGTAATAGTGCAAGTGCTAAAATGCAAAATTCACAGATGGGACAGTTTGGAGATTATTCTGATTAAGGTGCAGAAAAAAAATGTAAGCAACTTTTTCAGTGGAATACGAACAAATGTGTTGGATTTCTTTCTCAGCCTGAGTGTTTAGAAACCCTCTTTAAACCAAGCACATTAAGGCACAACTAATCTTTAAATTCTGCAGGTGGAAAACTCAGTCACGTAGTTTTGTCTACTGTTTAGATGCTCTGCCATTCACAAGCCTCAGTGGGATAGAGTAATGAAGATTCAGTTGAAAATTACATAGGTTAAAAACTGTGTAAATATCCATATTCAGACTATTCACAGCTACAGCACAGTATTACGGTGTATAGAAAAATACAGATCCAAGCTTCAGTGGGTTGCAACCCCAAGTACACAAGACAATTCCTCAAGCTCATATCACAAGTGGAAATAACCTACCACTAACCATTTCTGCTCTAACACCGTGCACTTTGTTAGGAAGCTCCTACGTGACACCTCTCCACCGGTCATAACTTCGTTCAAACTTTATCAGTCTGTATATATTTACAGTGCTTTATTCATCTGGAAAGTCCTTCCCATGACTAGTTTTAACAAGAGTTAACAGCGTTCTTCTGGGCTAAAGTGTGGCAGAAGCCTGTTTCCCATGAGTGGCCTGATCCAAAAACAAGTTAAAAACATCCATCCTCAAAGGACATGTGGACAGAAATCCATAATGACAGCAAATCTGTTTCCCCCAACCCACTTCTGATAAGGAACTTCAATTGCTAAAAGAACAAGTAATGTTCCTTGGCACAGATGAAATCTGGAGGGAGCTGCTTACCAGTCTAGGTGCGGGCACCCCAAGGTGTGGGACCTGGATTTTAGATCTATGTCACTGCACAGTGCAAGGGTACAGTGGCTTAGAGGTGAGTGTCAGGTATCGATACGTGCTGAGCGGTGGCTCCTTTAGAACCTGCTTATCTGAAACAAACCGAGTGACTGCAAAAAGCTTTACAGAAGTTCATTTCAAAAGGGTAAAATTAATTAACTGCTATGAATTCTTTGCATTCAGGGCTGCAAAACAAAGACACATATTACTTAAATCGGTTTTATTTAAGGATTTCCTACAGTGACAAATCTTATAAAAAGCATCCAAACACGAAACTGCAGCAACAGCATTCTTTTGGATATCTTACAGACAGTGGAACTTCCACCCTGGAGAGGCACACTGAGCTCTAGTGATCTCTGCTGAAAGAGCTACTGCAAAGCACACCACAAGCTCAATGTTCTCATCACAAACCCCCATCGTCTTCAAGTCACATTACCACACTTACAGATCATTAACAGAAAAAAAACACACACCATACAGCATTCACAGCAGTTGACATAAGGGAAAAGAAATACAAATACTCCATTTCACGTAACACATTCAACTAATTGATTAACTAGGTAGAGAACCCACTTAAAGTCTTCCACATGTGGATGTCCTTTGAATGCAATAAACACTCGTACGTTATCTGCTATCATTGCTCTCCGCACACTCTCTCACCAAAGCCACAGGATTGAGAGACATCTCGCCAAGTCAAATAAAATCCCATTAATGCACCACCAGGTCTCTGCATGCGCTCGCTCCTTTATCTCGCACATACCAGCCCTCTCATGCCTCGGCACCACCACCAATCCCACACATGGTTTCAAAAGTTCAAACAGCCTTCTGGTTCCATCTCACAGCCTTGCGTTCACAGCGTTGATACGACTCCATGAAATAAAGAGTAGCGGATAAAAATGGAACACCCACCGTCTAAGACGCAGCATGTGCAGTGTGATGAAGTATTCTTGGATGAGAAAGCATATAGACAGAAGTATTCCTAAGGCAGAATATTTACAGCACTGCTTTCAATGAAGTGCTTCTTCCATACACATTTGAAATGAGATGAACTGCGGAGATTAAATGAAGCCTTCATATCGTACTTTAGTATGGAGGGGAGACAGTGTTAAAAAAAAACCAAACAAACACAAACAAAAATGAAACTGTGCTGTCCAACGGGGTGCTTGGAGCGTCTTATGGTGGGATCAAATTAAAAACAAGAGGGAGAGAATGCTGTTTCTGACCAATGCTTCCATTTTGAACATGCAAAGAATTCAGGTAGCCGGGAAACAAGGGATAAAGTATTACAGGAGAAACCTTTCCTATCGACTGTAGTGTTAGTTCACCTATCAGGCAAACAGCAGTCCACTTCCAAACATTCAGAATTCCAACCAGATATGTAACAAAACTTAGAAAATTCCTTTTACCTTTCTTTTCTTTTTTTTTTTTTTTTTTTTTTTTTAAAAAAGATTTGTTGTATTTTTTTTTACCAATTCTCAANAAAAAAATTGAAAAATTCTTTTTCCCTTTTTTTTTTTTTTTTTTTTTTTTTTTTTTTTTAGAAAAAAAAAGTCAAAAATACCGCTGAATATACTCCACACTGAACAAATTCATTTGGAAAACTTTAGTATATACGTAATTTACAGTATACTTACCATGAGTTAGAAAAATTTGATTTCCCACCATAGAGTCAGTATCAGAGCCCACTGCGTCTACATTCCCCAGCCTGACGACTTGGAATCCATGCTTGAACCAAAGCCTCCGTTAAACCCACTGCTGGAGCCTGCGTTCGAGGCTGAGCCCCAGCCTATCGCTGCCCCCGAGTTGGACCCTCCATACGAGTTGTTGCCTGAACTAAAACCCTGGTTCTGCTCCCGCTGCATGTTGCCCTGAGGCTGGTTGTTTCCCGAGGGCCCTGACTGATTCTGCTGGCTGGCCAGCATGCCCATCATCCCCCAGCTGCTCTGAAGGGCTGCCTGCGCTGCTGCCATCATGGCAGGGTTGATGCTAAAGGCCCCAAAGTTCATACCCCCGCCCATGTTGCTGCCCTGGTTGTTGCCCAGTCCTCCCCCACCTCCTCTGCTGTTACCAAAACCCCCCTGATTCCCAAAGCCTCCCGGGTTACCACCAAATCTTCCACCTCTCTCTAACTGTCTACTGCTATTGTGCTTAGGTTCAGCATTGGATATATGTACGCTGATTCCTTTAATGATCAAGTCCTCTCCACAAAGAGACTGGGCAACCTATAAGAAATAAGGGATTGATTATATGTATGTTAGATGTCCTTTTTTTCAAAAATGTTAGTAGTACAAGACAAAACACTAAACATCCCCTATGATTCTGAGCAGATATTTATCCTGCAAAGAAAAAAGCATATGCATGTACTTAATTCAATTTGAAGTGATTTAGCTTTGCATTCATCACTACGCTAACTGCGGTATAAAATCCTGTCTGCACAGCTGCATCTGAAAGTGTACTCTCAGTCCATTCAATAAAGCAGACAGTGGACAAGTAAGCATTTCATGTGTAGTTCCACAAATGATACTTTATCATGCTACTAAAATGTAGTCTAGGAAGTTAAAATATTTTAAGACTTACCTGATCATCTGCAAATGTAACAAAAGCAAAAGCTCGGAAGGGTTTAGGAATGAAGACATCTACCACTTCCCCATACTGGGCAAAGAACTGTCGGAGCTCATCTGCTGTCATGTCCTCGGTGCAGCGTCCAACAAACACCTTCCTGCTGCGCAAAGGTTCGTCAGGACTTTGCTGGAGAGAATTGAAGGGAAAAACTATCACAGCTATAGTACTTGAGAACTGAGTTACAGGACAGTAAATGACACTCTTGATCTAGCCTGTTCTGAGGGCTGCTAATGGAAGACAGTTTGAGATTGTAAATTTGAGACTTAAAATAAATAAATTTTAAAAATTCTATTCCAAGAACATGGCTGCATCTTGGTACAGGTCGGGGGGAAGAGCCACAAGAAAATGAGCATGGGAGCAACACACAGGGATGGTGACAAGGCCACGGAAGACGAACACTTTTTTGTAGTAACTGTATATAGAGACAATAATAGAAGGTTCAGTTTGGAACTCAAAGACTTGTTCTGCTCTTCCCCAAATTAGTGATTCCATCTGCTTTATTCTGCCTTTATTTATGCAACAGGCAAGTACCACTGGACATCAAAGACTTCTAGCTGTACTTCATTCCCTCACATAATGAGCTACTTTCCCAACATTTCAATTACTTCCAGCTCACCCACTTGCTCCCTGTTTTCCTTCCTTGCTCTCACTTGTTCTGTTCATCCACAGTAAAGCCACATGAGAGGGGATAGTTAATCTGTGCAGCTGCTCTCCCCTAACACAGCTGATTAAGAGGTGCACTTGGAGTGTCTGGTACAAATAAAACCAGCGGTAAGTCCCAAAGTACCTTAGAGTTGGGAAGTTTACAGTCACACCATCTTCCATCGATCATGTGCCGCTGAGACATTACTTTCACCTGGGTTTCGTAATCCGTGAACCGAACAAACCCAAAACCTTTCGAGTGGCCTGTTTTAATATCCTTCTTAACCTACATGGAAAAAAAACAAAAATCAGAAGTAACCACTAGTATGAAGCATGTTGTTACTGAATTAATTTGGTAAGAATCTGTTTGAGAGTTCACCTGTCTTACAACCATTCTTATCACAGCAACCTCTAATTCCTTAACATCTTCTCCCAAAATTAACAGGCTCATAGAAAAAAAAAGACACCCTTAAGAAGAGACACAGCTTCTGATCTTGTCCAAGTTTATAAAGCTCCTTTGTTTCTACTTGCTTTCTCAGGAGCCTGATATCTACCCAATGTCCCTCCTTACTTGAGCTGCAAATGGCTTTTACCTGCACCATCAGAACTTCTCCAAAGGTACTGAAATATTCCTTTAAGTCTTGTTCAGTGGTTTTCCAGGGAAGACCCAAAACTATTAAATCTGAAGTCTTCTGTACTGCTCGTTTCACTTTCACAGCTGATGATGCATCGGTTTCATCCATTTTTCTCTTATTATCTGAATATAAAAAAGTACATTACTCATCCTCAGCGCTGGAAATTGACCCACTGACTATGGACTGCATGGTATTAAATTATAACTCACGATGAGAAAGAGTACAGACTGCAAGAGACACACACCAGCTATTGAGAGCTAAATGAAACACCTATCTGACTGCCATGAACCAAAGCCAGTCCACAATCCAGTCCTCCTCCAAAATGCAAACTGACCCAGTTAGTTCTGCATTAGTTTACTCAAGTATTATCCAGCAACATTCACAGTCCTATAAGGTAGAGAAAACATGACTTTTTAACAAGACTACTTCACTAGCAATTTACTTCCTTCCCCTCTTTTTTGGGGGGGTGGAGCAGGGTGGTCAGGTTTCTCCTTTCCTGAGCACTTCTAAATGGTACCTCTGACCAAACTATGCCTTGAGGAAAAGTGTCTGTGAGTACTGAGATTACAGTACACTACAGTCTTTGAAGGCCTGTACAAGGCCATCCTTCAAGGATAATGCAAGACTTTGTGGTTAAAGTACTTGCTTAGGTAATGGCGTCAAACCTACTCGGCAGAACACCTGAATAAATCACTGATCTCCGTGAATCGGAAAGTTAAAGAGTAACAGTGTTGCCACGCTAGATCAGCAGTGATTGGGACCTTAAAGAAAGCACCCTTGAACAGAGAACCGAAGCCACGAGGACAAACCTTTGGGATAATTCACGACGTAGACGAGGTTTCCCCAACCAGCCTCGGGGGCGTGCAGGATGCCCTCGACCAGCCGGACTCCCCGCATGCACTGCGACACCGGGTTCCTGTAGCGCAGCCCACATGCTCCGGGGAACTGCGCCGTCACCGTGGACAACAGCACCGTGCCGTCGTCCTCCGACGGGATTTCGATAGGCTCATCGTTCTCGTCCTCCGTCACGCGAATATATTCCGACATCTTCGCTGGAAGTTACTGAAGTACAAAAGGGAAAGAGCGCGCCTAAGCGATCACCCTATCCCCCCTGACTTGCCTTTCATCTTCGCCCTGAGGCACGAATCTCTATTTATTACACAACAGGGGGCACCGAAACGCGCCATTCATTAACGCTAAAGCCTCCGGCCCTGCCGTACACCTCGGCCCGTCCTGGAGCTACGGAGGTACCAACAGCAACTGGTCCCCAAGCACGGCGGAAATTNGGGAGCCCCACCGGGCGCCGCCCGCTCACAGCCGGAGCTCGGCCGGCGTTCTCGCAACCGGCGGCGGCGACGGCAGCGCTCCGAGCCGGCCTCCCCCAAGCACGGGGCCGGTGGTGCGGCCCTGCCCACGCCTGCGCGAGCGCGGGAGCTGCCGGGAGCCGGCGCCGTCCGGGACCTGTCGGTGAGGGCGGCAACGACAGACATCCGACTTCGGAACAGGCATTGGCCCCCGGGCCGGCCCCGAG
>VXAX01001003.1:1045429-1074232 GCA_013399835.1 Leptocoma aspasia | reverse complement strand
CGGATGCGGCTCCGCCCACCCCAGCCCCGCAGGCAGCCGGGCCGGGCCCCGCCAGGCTCTACCCGGCCCCGCTCACCGGCCAGGGAAGGGAGCGACGTCCCGAAAACCCCTCAGCACCACCTCCACTGCACTCTACTCGCTGCCGCACAAAATGGCGGCCGCAGCACCTAAGANAACAGGCATTGGCCCCCGGGCAGGCCCCGAGTAGCTCGCCCCGAGCAGCCGCTAGCAAAGACAGCCTTACCAAAGCTCTGCGACGCCTCTCTCCCGTCTCCGCTAGCAGAACGAACGAGCGCTCCCCCAAAAACCTGAAACACCAAAACCCGAACTTGTTCACCTGGCGTGTTCAGCATGGAGAAGAATGAGGGGAAGCCTCATCGCAGTCTACAACTTCCCCGTGAGGAGCAGCGGAGGGGTAGTTCCGATCTCTGCTCTCTGGGACCAGTGACAGGACCCGAGGGAACGGCTGGAGGTGTGTCAGGGGAAGTTTAGGCAAATATATCAGGAAAATATGCTTCCTCCATAGGATAGTCGGACACTAAACAGGCTCCCAGGGCAGTGGTCACGGTCCCAAGGCTGCCAGAGCTCAAGGAGTGTTCAGACAAGGCTTTCAGGGACAGGGTGGGATTGTTGGGTTGTGCTGTGCAGGAGTCGGACTGTTTGATACTAGGGGTCCCTTCCCTCGCAGAAGATTCTGTGATTTCTAGAAAACCACAACAACAACAACAAAAACCAACCAAATAAAACAAGCAAAAAAACCCCAAGCAAACAGAAAACAACCCAAACCCCCTCCAATAACTTAAGGGTAAAGACAAAACAATCACAGTCCCCACAGACGCTTCTAACAAGGCCTAAGTAGTGGAGCAGTGTTTCCAGGGAAGATGAAGGGTCTCCACCCAGGGAGAGAACTTTCCTGTGAATCATCTGAACTGTACCCAGGGCTCTTCCAGTTGCACAGGAGGAGATCCCTTTTTCACAGAACTGGACAGAAGAGAATGGGAACATTAGAGATGCAATTATTTGTTATCAGCATCACCCTGGCAGTGCTGGCATAGGACATTATCTGTAAGTTGGAAAAGGACACAAACCCTGTTGCCAACAGAGGCACGAGAGCAATACTGGCTGAGGCATCTTGGCTCTTGAACAGCATCATTCTGAACTGGGTAGGAAGAATTGGTCCAACATGCCTCTGCAGATCTTATGCAGGTATTCCCTGAGGACCTTGGGAAGAACTAGATTAACCAGGCTGACTAATGCAGAGTTTCATGGTAGCTCATTTCTGTATCTCATACTTGTCTAGTCTGACACTGTCCCCAACAACTGGTTCATTGCTCAGAATCAATGTCTTCATTAATTCCTCAAGATGTTTGGGTTTTTTTGTGCCTCTCCCCATTTACTGCCCTGCTTGCCGAGGTTGTATAAAACAATTTTGCAGGATTGCTAGAAGTTTAAAAAAAGCTAGTAATTGCAGCTCTGTCCTTTAATACCAGTGTTTGCTATAACATGGCTTAATCTTGTCTAAACCAAATTTCCCCTTACTTAATTGAAAGACTGAATGGTTTTATCTCATTATACAGTATTATAAACTTCTTAACTCCAAAGCCATTATGGCTAAGGAACACTTACATTCTTACTGCTGCTTTTCTGCCTCTTAAAAAAAGAAGTTCAGAAGAGCTCATCTACACAGGTTTTTCTGAACTGCAATCACAGGAAGGACAAGGCTGTGAGCAAGAGAACCATACAGAGGAGAAAAACACTAGTGGCGGGAACGTGGTATTTTCTGCCTGGTCTTGTCTCTTTTATAGGGTTAACCGTCTGCTTTCAGTAGCATCACCCTCTAGGTAAACACTCAATTTTTCTTCTTTTTTTTTGCTTTACAGTGATAATACTAAAAAGCTATACATTAGTAACTGTTCTACAGTTTTAATCTGTCATTTTCTGACTGGATAATTGCCATTCCACATCTCCAACTTATTTTATTCTGGTGCTTTACTAATGGCCTTGTCTGGTCTGTCAGTCATGTTAGCCAGGAGTCACACCAGAGACATCTGTAACACAATCACTATTTATTTCAAGATCTATATGAACAGGAAGCCACACAGGGTTGGCATCAGCAGAGCTATGCAGTCCTGCCTGCCATAATCATAGCAAAAGTGCATAGAAAAAAGTGCGCTGCAGAGCTTTCTCTAACCAGCTCAGCAACTTAACCTGTGGTCTGTACCATACTATAATAATTATTGTTATTATTATAAGGAAAATAATTTTACCACCTTTTTCTTCCCTCATCTGCTCCTTTGTGGCACTCATCCAATATGTGTACTCAGTATTCTTCTAGCTTGACCTTCTTTGCACTGGTCTCAAAAAAAAAAACCAAAAAAAAAACCAACAAAAACCAACCAACTAACAAAAAAAAAAAAAACACCCAAAAAAACAAAACCCCAAACAAACCCAACCAACCCCCCCCACCAAAATCCCATGAAAGTAAAGGGCTATGAGCCATTTTTCATCAGAGTTGTGAGAGGACCTGACTAGACAGAGGCTAACAAGAGAAGGTAATGCTCCTGAAATGTCTACATTTTCTAGTGATCCACAATATACATCCCAAAGCCAGTTCTGGTGTTGCCAAGTCAGCATGGAGACAGCCAGTGTTGTTTGAACATGCTGTGAGGATGGAGTGGTCATTGCAGTGTGTCAGCATTATGTGCTGCACCATTTCCACTCAGAGTTTAGCAGTAGTGCTGTTGAAGAGGTTGTGGTGCTGAGCCAGAGCAGCCTGCATCTCACACAGAATCTGCTGGTACTTTCACTAATGAGCAGAGTAAGCACCAGCGACTAGATTTCATGCAGGTAAAAGCTTGATGACAGCAGGGAGCTCTGTGCTGACTGTAAAACAGGGAGGGAAAGAAGGACAATTAGCCGCTAAGAGACTTGTGCCCCAAAAACTTCTTCCTCAGTTTTGGCAACAAACAAGCTTAGAATTAAGGAAATATCACTATGCCTTTTCTGTGTGAATTGGGATTCTTGCAACACTTTCGTTCTGTTATTTTGCATTATGATTAGGTTTAAGTTAAGCAATTAACAGTAGCATTGCTCTTGAAGTAAGTATACCAGCAGGCATACCACTAGTTAATTCACCAATTCCCTCACACTGGCAATTCCAAGGGCCCATGGGTGCAGACAAATACAATATGTGGTACTAGCCATCATGTATATTGACTTAAGTGTGCCCACAGGCACAAAGCAAAATGCAATACAATAACTATTTGCTGCTCTAGGTTAAGTGTGCTCACGGGTACAAGCAAACTCAGTGTAATGATCAACTGTTCACCCTCTCAAAAGCACTTGGGATGAAAAACAGCATCCATGGGCACCTAAATATAAGCTCCTGATACAAAAACACCATGCAGCTGTGGGTACTGAAAAACATGAAATGTCTGGGCCTATTCCTAATTATAGAGCAGTAAAAGACAGGAGAATTTCATTAATAGTGGTGTGTCAGTGTAGTCAGATTGTAGACAGCCTGATTTTGTCATTAGTTAATAAATCCAACCTTTCTTCCTTAGTGGAAGTCTTTTATTTTCCCCCACAACATCAAGTTTCCCAGAATAACGCAGGAATATAAGGAAGATGAACAGTTTTTCCATAAATATCTACCATAATTAGAGCTTTCCATTCACAAGCAAGTTACCAGCGTAAAAGTTTACTCATGCCCAGCAGTCTAAAACAACTACTAAAGAAAAGTCTCCCTGAAACAAAATAAGTAGCTTTCACCCACATAAAGTACTTGGAAAGATCACTTAGTCCATGGTACTCATACTCCTCCTAATTCCCTCAGTTAAAACAACACTTAAGACTTCATTATAGTGCCTGAAATATTTTAGGCAATTTTACCGTGATCCTATGAAAATTATTCCAATTACCTCATTTCTAATCTACCTGAGATAGTTTAATCCTGTTTCGTAAAGAGGAAGAGTTTCTGCATTCCTTTTGGTTCATATCCTTATTTACTTAACTCTTCCAGGCTGATTAGAACAGGTGGTGTGTTTTTTAATCTCTCAGCAAACACTGTGAAAATCAGATTTTTTATAGGTTTGGCTCTTTTAAAGTTCCAAAAGGGCTCAATGGCTCAGTCTGGGTCCTCTCAGCCCTAGTAGCTATTGGGTGAGGCTGGTTGGAGTCCACGTCACTGGAACTCTGGGGCTCACCAGCCAGGTGTGGTGGTGTCCTGGCTGCTACTCAGCAAACCCAGCCGCAGCAAACAAAACTACTGGCCTGGCTGAGAGCTCTCGTAGGAACTGAGAATCTTCTGTAACTACTGGAAACCCAAATGGTGACAAAAAGGCCCCTCTGAGCTCCAAAGCCACTGCTGGCATTGGCCTGCTGGCTCCTACCTTTGCGAGTTTCAGAGAGTTTAGAACAGTGGGGATTATCTGCCATCTCCACCCTCTTGTTTGAGGGGTATCTGTGGGAACTGTCAAATGTTTGCATCTTGCACAGGGAATGCAAAATTCGCTTTGTTCTGTTTCGTTTGGCAGAGGTAGATCAAACCATCTTCAAGTCATCTCCCTTGCCTTTCTAGAGCATCCAATAGCAAAACCCTGTGATTCACAAAGGTATCTAGTCAGTTCCCAGAGCTCAGTTCCCGGTGCTGATGTACCAGGCATCTTCCAAAGGAATTTGATGCCTTGTACAGTGTACTGGAGCTGGGATTCAGAGACTCTTTTTGGCTAGGTTCTATAGTAACTCCTGGCATGGAAGAGCATGAACTTCCATCAGCCTAAGCTGGCATAAACCAAAGGATAAAACCCACAGACTGAGAACTGGTCCATAAAATTGCATGTGTTGGTGTGTGACAGTTTCTAAATACTGAATACAAACATTGGAATTTACAGAGGGGGTTGGAAATAGATTCCTTCAAAATCCACAGGTGGCTTGGGTAAGGTGTAGCAAATATTCTGTAACATCTGGAATAGTGTGAAGGACAGCTTTGGCAGGATCTGTTCACAAGCTGTTTTGTCTAATTTTCCTTCTATGTTTTTTATCTTTTTTCTGCTTTTCTCTCAAGGACAGGGCAGACAGTCTGAGTATTTTTTTGCTGGTTTTGAATGATGCACATTGAAGCAAGAGCTGAAGGATAAGACAAAGACTGTTTTTAAAATAGTTAGGCTTTACTGCCTGATGATATTTTTTTGAAATACATTTACTGAAGATTTATGTAAAATCTATCTTTTGTCTACTTAAAATATCTCAAATGGATGTACAGGTCAAAATTTAATGCATATGGGCTTTCATTATTTTAAATCATTTGCAATATAAATGATTTACGATGACATCAGACCTTTGTTCTTTGGCTGTCCACCATAAATTGAGGCCCACCCAAATTTCCAGCCTTAGCTGTATTTCTGCATTCCCTGCCCCAGTATCTATAATCTCAGTTCTGTGATTCTTCATGTAAATTACTTTGAACAAGGAAAGGAAGGGAACACATAATTTGCCTTAATACAGGTAATTTTGAAAGAGGAGCAAGACCTTTACATGAGAAATAGTTGACATCCACAGAAAGGGGAGAACTAATGCTTGTAGAAGTGAAAGTCATCCTTGATAAGGGTGGCGAGAGCTACCGATCAACCAAACGTGACCAAATGGACTTTTTGTGTAGTTGAAACTGCCAGAGGTGATCGACTTCTATCTTTTTCTTTCTGAATTTTTTCATGTCTTCTTTTTGCCCTTAAATTTATAATGCAATTAATTAATCCAGTTCTTGCCAGTAATGTTGTAGGTAACTGCTTGGAAAACTGAGGTATTAGGATAAGCCAGGCTCCTCAAGGTCATTCTGCAAGCCCACAGTGAAAAACCTTAGTGACACCTAACACCCAGAATTGTGCTGTCATGACAAACTTGCTCCTAGCAACCATAAAAATTTTGAAATGCTCAGACTTTTTGAAAGACCTTGTGAAAACTGCATTCATTATCATGTTTGCAAGTTGTCCTATGACAGTTAATGTATACAGACCTTTGGATCCATCACAGCCTATATTTGAAGCCTTCCCAGCTCAGTAGTTACTGAAAATTACTGTGACCAAACAGCTCTTCTGTGGCTACAACTACAAGAATTAAACCCTGAATTCAACCCAATTTCTTATCCGTGGATGTCATCTCAAAACCTATGACATCAAGACTCTGCCACACCTCTAATTTCTGCTCATGAAACTGAAAGACACTTAAATCTGAAACAAACGTATTTTTGCAAACTTCCCACACCACTTAGCCTTGACACAACCCCCTTCCTGCTCTGTCAAAGGATGGATTTCTGTTTTCACACTTTCATGCATTATTGCTCATGCATGTGGTTTTAAGCGTGCCTCCGAAATTTGACCTGCCTGAAGAATTGTAGCAATTCTGAGCCGTATCGTAAATTACAGCAATATCCTAAGGGGAATCCTACTGCTGACATCCAGGCTGTCTGTGCAGTCCTCTAGGTATAGGAGTGTCTGACAAGGCCCATTTATCTCTCTTTGCTGTCTTTCCTACAGTGTTCATCCTTAACTAAAAACCAGCACTGCCATCAGTCTTAACCCTGAAGTCAGAGTGGGGTCAGATGTTGTGGTGGGCCTGCATATGCTTTCCCATGTTCGAGTTTCCAGAGGCTTTACCACTATGAGATCCAGTGAGAAAATCTCAGTGTAGTCGTGATTTATGTGCAAGAGTGCAGAGGACAGCAAAAGCTTTTAGCGTCTTGGGAAGTAGTTAGGGATTAAGGCCAAGGAAAGGATAGTCATGTCAATTACATCCTAAAAAAGGAAAATTCAAGTGAAAGTCCTGGCTCCTGGACTGTTTCTGGGCTGGCAAATGTTCACAGTTTCCTTGGCAGATCCTGCTGAAAGCTAATGGACCCATTTAGATCCCCTCCCATACACCATGGCATCATTTTGAGCATTCTGAGGGAGGCCTGGTGGGAGTCTCATAATTCAGCATTTTTTTCAGAAATGAAATGAGGGAATATATTCAAAATTTTAGGATCTCTGATGCTCTTTTCTCAGGAATCTCCACTGAACCCAATGCTTCATTCCAGATGTGGCCGAGGGAAGAAAACCTTATGCAAAGTGCAAGGCTGACACCTGGAGGGACTGTGAGAGGCAGACGGGGAGACTGCAGCAGCCACACATCCTGCAACACAGCTGGGTGGGGAAAGCTCAGAGGGGGTGGCAGATCCCAGGGTTTGAAAGTATGCTTTCCTAGTGAAGGGATGCTTTCAATATGTTTCTGTCTCCCCTCTTCCAACAATAACGAAAAATACAGATTTCTATTTCAGGTTTTCCATGCCTATTTTTAGGAGTAGAGAAGAAACACAGGAGCTGTGACTGTGTCACTTAATTATTCACTTCTTCCACGCTCAGAAATATTTGGATCAAAACTTATCTTGGTCAATAAGCTGCTAGAAATAATGCAAGGTTATTTTTTCAGTTGGTTGATCTAATATATTTGAATTGCTGCATGTCAGGCTTCCCACTGCTTTGCTATTTGTTTAACTCCGTTGAGTTCTGAAACACAGACTTGCAGAGCAATTCCTGCTGTCAAAGCTGCAGCTGGAATATTTGGCATTAGGTAGAGTTTGTTCTTTTCACATCTGGTTCTGCCAGCACCCACGGTAAGGCTCTTCCTGAAGCTGATCCTAATCAAGGAAAGCAAGGCATCTTGTGGGACAAAGTCTTCATGCTTTTCGAAGTTTGCTTTCCAGCCTGGCAGTCACTCTTTCATAACACTTGTTCAAATCTTTTCAGCAATCTCTCTTCGCTGCCAGGAATTGTCTCAGTATTAGTGAATGCTTGTTTTGCTTGATGTAGTTTTAGAATATGTTAATGACTCATTTATTTACTGTTTTGGCATTACAATACATTTAGTAGCTCACAAACCCAAAGATTAGATAGATGTCCATTACATATCCTTAATTCCCTTTGTCATTTCCAGTGTGGTTCCAGTCATAAAATTTGCTTATCAGTGAGTAGTTGCTTATGGAAATGGGAAAAATAAACCAACAAAAAACAACAACCAACAGTTATTTTCAGAACTCCTTTATGCAGTTCTATTATACCACCTGCAGTATAGCTCCCCGAGTCCCACGTGTCTTCTTTGGTGTACCTTGATACTGACTGCCTGCATTTCTTTCCCTTCTAGCTTTCTGACTCCCAAAATATCACTGGTGCTCAGTTCATCCCAATGAGCATACTAAACCACTGAGCCATGAAAACGCTTGCTCCATTCTGGGGAGCAGAAGAGAGGCGCATTAAAAGCTTCAGGAGCAGCACAGGACATAGGGTGTGGTGGGGATGCTGCTTTCCAGCAGGGACTTGGAGTATAATGCCATCTCTGTGGCATACTGTTTCTTCAGTGCTTCTCATTAACTATGCCATGACTAATAAGGCAGTAACATCTTTCTCTCCTCTCCACCCAGAAATATTGCCAATGCTGGATTGTCAGTTATGCTGAATTACACTGGATGACTTGTGGTTACTCAGTGATGTGGACACATAACAATTCAAGATCAAGGGTGAACCCTGGCCACTAAACTTGTTTCACTTGTGACTCATTCCAGACTTAAAACCTGGCTCTTGCTGACATTTTCTTAACCCAATTTGTCATCCTTCTAACCCCCATTATCCAACCCAGCCAGATTATTTACTTTGAAAAGACGTATAGATAACTTTCATGCAAATTCTAAGTAGAGCCAGGTGCCACAGCTAGATTCTAGAAGGAGTTACAATCATGAGATGTGCTGGTAAAATAACTTCTATCCTAGATGCTTCCAAACTCAGTGACATTCTCGCAGTTTAGATATTGTCTGGACTCTCATTCCTGCAAAGCAGCTTGGCACCAGTATGGGGAAGTGTCCACATTCATACTTTCAGACCTGTGTGTGTTCCCAAAGAGATCAGCAAAGGTAAATGTAAGCACATATTTAAGGTTAAGGACATTCTCTTGCTTTGGTGTTAGAATCTCTGACTACCTCTTCCTAAGTGAGTCTCTCTGAATCTTTGCATTTTTTCAAAAACAAAGCATTGAAGTTATTCTTAACTTGCTGTCTTCCAGAGAATTCATTATTTCCAGCTTCAAGAGAGAAATCCAGGAAGCATCAATAAATCTACTTTGACAGTGGAGTAAAGAGCTGCAAAAGGAGTAACCTGTCAAGGTAATGTGACTTAATTTCTCAGAGAAAGATCCTTTTTTTATAAATGAAATGAAAATACCAGCAAAGTGAAATAGCAGGAAATGCCACACTTGATTGTCTCTCAATAGGACAGAAATGAAATAAAAAGAAGGCAAAGTAAACAACAGGGTTTTACGTTTAACAAGGGAAGTAATAACATAAATTGAGAATAATAACATCCACTGAAAATCTGTGCACAGCAACCTGAGTATGTTAAAGGGGTGTGTTCCCACAGAAACATTCATTTAATGTACACATTTTTCCTTGAACGAAAGGCGGGTTCTGTGCTGGGAGTGCAGGATTCGTGGAGATACAGTGATCGGACATACGGGGGCAGCCTTACCTGCAGGTTACCACAGCCTTGCAACACCGTGGCTGGGCCACTGCAGCCAGTGTGCTTCGGCCTGCCAGGTTCCGATGGCAAGCTCTGGAGCTTCGCCCCTTTCTAAACAAGAGACCCATGTGGGCTTTCCAGATTTCCTTATTTAAAGAGTGAGCACTGTCCCTTTAAATAAACACAGAGATCTCAGTCCAAATGGGAACTGAAGCCCAGGCTACCCTCGGTTATGAAACCTCCCTTTCACAGCTCACAGGCTCGGGGGCTGCTGCTACACTCCGAGGTTAATAATCAGTTTTAATATTCACTTAGGGGGCTGTAAAAAAAGAATGAAAATTTCCTAATTTGAAAATGGACTTGATTGGCAGCTTTATTATCTCTATAAGGTGCGTGGCATTCCACACAATCAAGTCATTTTTTAAAATAATCTCACTGCTTAAGTCGTACATGCTGCTAATTGCATTTTAATAAGTCTCTTTAAAATCTTTCCATATTTTTTAATATCCTAATATTAGATAAGTGATTGCTGGGGACACTGGAGGGCACTGAGGTTTATAGAAAGAGGAACACCATAATGAAGCTTTATTGGGATGGCATCACCAAACAATTGCTCTGCTAGCAACACTCCCAAGCTTGGAGAAATGCCAGCCATTCCCCCCGTAGAACTGACTCAGGCACAAGCCTCCCTGGCTCAGGACTGACACAGAAAATGGATGCTTTCTGGATCATAAAATGGCCTCTTTCCATTTTGGAAGTGACTGAGGAACTGTCCACTTTGGATTTGGAAAGTACTTGGGAACTGTTTTTTCTCCATTGAACAATGACTTTGAAGCACATTTTTGTTTTGCTTGGTTCTGGCTTGAAAATAAAAGTTCATTTGTAGTTTGTTTGGTTTTTTTTTTTTTTTTCCCAGTTGTTCAAGGTTAGACAGAAGGAAGATTTCTTTACCAGCCGTATAGAGTAGCAGACAGTGGGAAAGGCTTCCATGGAATTAGAAACTAAGACTGCAAGTAGAAGAGACGAGTCAATCTCAAAGATGAAACCCAGCTGGGAGAGCATTTGGGAAAAATGTAGTATGGTGTGGGGTTATGGGGTGTCTATATCTCCTATATGGGACAGGCAGCATTATCCAAGAACATCAATCCAAACTTAATCACTCTAAAATTAAAAAATGAACAAATAAAATAAACAAGCAAAGAAGTCAAACAACGGGGGGCTGAACTGACAAACTACAGATTCAAGTACCCTGAACAACAGAAAATTTCTAACTCAGATTCAACTAGGATCCCATGTATGGATCCACAGGGTGTGCTATTGCAGCAGTTACAACCCAGTGGTGCAGTCAGGTACTCCATGACATTCCATGTGCAGAGCCCAACATTTTCTGTTGGAAGTCTGTCTTTATATTGAAAGTGCTGTCTTCTCTCTGTATATAAAGCTGTGTTTCTCCAAATTATGACTGTTAGGAAACTAATGCCAATTTCAGAGTAATTTAACACCATTGTCCATGAGGGAGAAATATAATCCCAAATTAATGTGTAACTGGCTTTTAGGGAACTTCACTGGGATAAAGGAACTTTTTTTGCCAAAACAGAATGGCAGTGCCAAATTTTACATTATATTGCATTTTGTCCTCTGCAATTTGTGTACTGGGACCTGAGATCAAAAAGTTGAGTACAATAATGACTTTAATGTATTGCCTGCTTTTATGTGATTTCTTCCTCTCGACTCTTGTCTTCTGAAATCATACTATAATAAATCACAATGTCAGTTTCAGTTTTAAAAATAATCAAGCTTCTAGCAGTTCATTATTAGTAAAGGAAACCAGAAAAAATGTGATATCTTCTTGAAGATTCAAAACCTAGTAAAGAAATACAGAGAATCTGTAAATAATTTCTTTTCCTTTCAGTCTTACAATATTTAAGTAAAGTTGGTTTTGGAACCCAAAAATTACTTTTAATACTTGAAATGGACAATGCTGATATAAACATATTGCATTAGTTTGTTTGAAAGTGAGCCATTTTCTGACTAACTGAAGCTCTGTCTATGCATGTGTTTCTTCTGTACATCATCAGAGAATCCTTGGACTCAGTCCATCATATCTTTAGGTCTGATCTTACTCCCACTGAAACCTAAAGGAGTTCTGTCCCTGATTGCCAATTAAAAATGGATCAAGCTCAGTTTTACCATATAGTACAAATAAAAATAGTTTGTTAATACTAAATTCCTTATTACTAGTTGTGCATCTTTCTGGTGCATGAGATGCCACTGTAAAAAACTGTCAATGTATCTGACATAAGCCATGAAATAGAAAAGAGTTGTCATGTCTTCCTCTCCTCCTTTTTTTTTTTTTTTTCCTTCTGTGAATAAGAGCAGGTCTTGTTTTGCACTGACAGGCTGGGAGGCACATGTTCAGCAAACTTCTGCACAGGAAGTAAATGTCCAGGTCATATTTATCCCTTTTCATGTGGTTCTTTTAATCCCCCAGACTGGGTTTCAGAAGAGTTTTACAGTTTCAGTTTTACAAAGCAAACCTTCCTTTAATGTTGGCATTTTAAAGAAAAAGCTTCAGTCAAAACATATGTGTTTTACATCTGCCAGATGTGACGTTCAGGGGAACAGGCCACAATGTGGCAGCCAGCTCTGCTGCAAAAGCTGGACATCAAATGGGACCTACTAGTCCCCAGTTGAGGGATCAGCCTCCTGAATCTCTCACCCAGTGGAAAAAAAATTAGAAAAAGCTCCCAGGAAAGTTAAGAAAGTTCTAGATCATGAACATAGCCAGCATTGCTATGACTTGCATGCCAGTATCCTGTATGGCCACATGACAGAGCACAGCCCTACTGTGCACAGACCTGACAGTGCACAGACCTGTACACCCAAAAATGTGTTCTTGCCTAGAAATGGTTAAATTAAAACAAAGCAAGAGGTTTTAAGGGCAGCAGAAGTGCATTAACATGTCCAGCACTGCACCAGCAGCCAGTGGCTACTCCAAAAATAAAACCTGACTCTTCACAACTTCCACTGAACATCACTGTCCCTGTAACCTGCTCTTTCCAGGGCCTAATTATGGCCATTTTAATTTAAAAATAATGAAACACAATCAGAGTCTTAACTTTCTCTAGGACTTTTCTCACAGCCATGCCAGGGGGCAGGTCCCGTTTTCAGCTGTTGCCTCTAAGTTATGGTCAGGGCAGGGACTTTTTTGTACCTCTGAAAGCCTTCCTGAGAGTGTTCTTTGGGTACAGCTGGAGTTTACACTGGAGAGAAGGTTTTTAGCAGCCGGTGCTGGGGCTGGTGGGTCAACAGGGCCCATGTCCGTGGAGACAGGCCAGTTTAGGGGCCCCTGAGGCAGCCACCTCAGGGTGGCTGAGGTGCCATTTTTGTGCCATTTTTCCTGCCATTTTTTGCCATTTTTTCTAGCCCATCAGGCAGTGCCTCAGGAGGAGCAGGCATCAGTCTCCTCCCATGGTTACCTTTCCTTGTGGTCTATGCAGCACTATCTGGCTGTGTCATGTACATGGAGCTGTGCTGGTTCCTCAGTAAGCTGAGTACTGGGCACCCTCTCCCTGGCCACCATGTTGTGACCGTTGGAGCCCCCTGACCAGCCCCTCAGGGGCTGTTGCTGCTCTGGGCTGGGGCAGTTGAGACTGGGCTGGGGCCGTTAAGGCTGACGTGCAGCCGTTGAGGCTGACCTGAGGTGGTTGAGGCTGGGCTGGGGTGGTTTAGGCTGACCTGAGGGGGTTAAGGATGAGCTGGGGCAGTTGAGGAAGTTGGGAAAAGGCTTAGGCAGAAAAGGATGCTCTNTCCACCTCCCTCCACCTCCTCACAGTTACCCGAGCGGGAGACCCCCAAGGGACCACCTTCTGGAGACAATCCATGGAAAGCTCTCTACAGTAAGTAGTAACTTCTTCCAGAAAAGCCACTACAAAGTGTTACACTACACCTGGTGCCACCAAGAACCTGTCTGTGTGGCACAGGCAGCCATTTTGGGAGTCCTGGGAAAGCAGCTCTGTGCCTCTGTTCCTGTACCAGCAATGGGTGAGTGTTTGCTCTATTTCCAAAATTAAGCATTTTTCCTTGGTCAGTAAGCTGCAGGGCTGGCTTTTGAATTCTCTGGAACAACAGCTATGGTCTCTTGAATTGAGACCATTAATTTTTTTCTTTTAAGTTTTGTGTTAATCCAAGGTCACTGGCCTTCAGACCTGGGCTCTCCATTGATCTCCTTGAACGATATAACTAGGTTGTCCACAGAGTTGCCTTCTTTCCTCATTGTAGCTAGGTATAAATTTTGTCTTTACTGTGGGCTGAATGGTATGGTCAGATGGCCTGCAGTAAATTTGGCAGGAGATTAATTTAATGTCCTGGAATCTGGGTGACTGGATGGAGTAGGAATAGAATATGTTGTTTCTCCGGAGTGAATGTGAAGCAAGTATACTTTATAAGCTGTCCTGTACAGTATATCACTTCCTAATATCCTGGAGAAGAGCCTACAAGACTGGTTCATTCCTTCATGGGGAGCTGGGTTGAGCAGGATCATGTTTGGACGTTGGGATTACCTGGATGTTGCATTGGGCTAGAACAACGGTCTGCCTCTTTTCTTGGGAGAAAGAGAAATGCCATAAAGACAAGGAAACCTGGTTGAGTTATATGTGGATTATTCTAAGCTTTTTGGACTGACCAAAGTAAGGCTGAAATGTCATTTAGAGGGTTTAGCAGGTATTATATGTGGTAAAACCAGATTTTGTTCTCAGAGTTGTCTAGATTTGCATAAGCATCTTACAAGTTTTTACTCAACTAGTGTGCCCCCGTTTCTCTTTGGCTGGTAAATATCTTGATAGATAGCACAAGTAAATAAATAAATATAAATGTGCATAGTTGTGTTTTTTCTTTTGAAGTGTGTGAGTATTGAGAGCTTGATTGTTATTTATCCTTGGCTGTTCCTCTTATCTCCACTCAAGATTTTTACATCTTGTTAATTGATATTGTTGCTGTCATGCTCTGCCTTGCATTTTTAAGGCCCTCTGACTGAAGTTAAACTTAAGCAGATACAAGAAGCAGCAGTTTGTGAAGCTGTTTTTCAGGAAGTATCAATTACCAGCAGTTTTCTCTGATTTCCTTGTATATTTGGCTCTACACTACCCCTAGAAATTAGTCTTGAAAATAAGGAACAGCAAATCATGATGTTTTTCTACCATCATCCTCTTAAAGCTAGAACATTTACTATGGATGACTGGATTAACATTAAATTCTTGGCTGAAAACTACTCTAGCAGGTGAAAGAAACAAACCCCAAAATGTTATGATAGGAATAGATTAATGCACAACAGTGACTCTCTTTCCGGACCGCTTGCCCCTATCCCCTATCAGGAAGATAGCCATAGTGTGACTGGCCAGTGTAGGAGGAAGGGAAGGTGGCATTCTCTCATGCCTTCAGATCACAAAATCCATACAACTAGTATGAAAGTCAAATGGCTGTGGCAGACGTTTAGGAAATAAATGATTAGTCCTGACTTTATCACATATTCTCTATGTGACTGAGTCCATTCCATTCCATTTGCCATTTGCCTTGCTTTCCTCTGCAACAATACTATGATACAGAGAGGTAATAGAAAAAAAAATCCATCAGTGGCTGTGAGGCACTCAGCTGCTGTGGTCAGATAAGTACCACAGTGAAGGAAACTCCTCTAAGTATCTATTAAGGACAGCACTTCACAGGGCTCTTGCCCCTTCTATCCAAGGTGCATGAAGCATTCCATCAATACTCATACTCCTTCAATACCCCTGAGAAGCAACGCATTATAAATCCCATTTTACAGATGGGCGAACTGACTTTTCCCCAAGTCCCAGAGTGGTTCAGTGACAGAGCTGGGAATTGAACCATTAGACATTTCCCTCTTCATGACAGCTCTGTACAATCCCAGTACTCATTTATTTTCCCTATTAAAAAGAAGTAAACAAGTATTTTCTTTCTGAGACCCACTGAGGATGGGGGATTGGGGGGAAAATGGAAGTAAAATTAAAAATAAAATTACATAATTCCCTACTGGCCCTGAGTTGTCCAGTCTCCTTTACATTCACACTTCTCTTTGTTATGCTTCCTTGAAGTTGAACCTCCCTGGAGAAGGAAACCTCAGAGTTTCTGGTGCTGGGGAAGAAATGCTTCAAGAAAAAGAAAAATAATCGCAGCTGCAATGTTAAAAATAAGAAGCTAATCAAAGGCAGCCCATGTGGGCGCCACTTTCATCTCTCATCTTCAAAGAGGTGCAAACAAACATTGTCGGCGTGCCAAGCAGCAGCCTCAGCGCCTGATGATCCCATTACTCCTCCAGCGTCCACCCTCCCTTTCCATGCTGCTGAGCCTGTAGGCATGGGACTCCAGGATCACTGCCAAGGTGGGAACCTCTAGTCACCAGAGGGGAAACCACATATGGAATTTCTCTGTGGATCCAAATCATTTCTTAACAAACATACTTGTGCCCTATAGATCATTCCTTGTACTGTTGCCTTCCTAGTAACAATAATAGTATCTCTCATTCCCTAAGATGCTGAAAAGCCTCTAGATCAGAGGTTTTGTTCTGGTGCTTTGAGGTATTTTGTTTTCCAAAGATCTGGTTATTTTAAAAAATAATATTCAGGCTCTGATGGAATCCAGATGTACTTAGTGCAGCAGAAGAGTGTGGGTTAGTAGTTAAAGTGATGGCACTTAGGGGAATTTGATGTGCTGGGTCTGCTCCCAGCACTTATGAGGACTTGCCTTGAAGTCCATGCACCTAATAGATTTGTACCCCAGTTTAGCTGAGTTTACTTGCCTCAATACAAGCCTGGCTGTTCCTGCACACCCTAAGGCAGTTCATATAATAAGTTAACTAACTTTGAACAAACTTGTTTAAGTATACCAAATCCAAGGTACAGTGTGATGCTGTGTCTGAACTAATGCAACTTAATGTGCTACAGGGTCATCTTAAGTGTGGTAACACTGGAGCATTGCTCCAGAATGGGGCCTGCAAAGAAAATGCAGATCACTATGTCCTGTATGGGGCAGCATTGGATAATGTAGCTCAGATTAAGAGGAAGATGGTAAATAAGGTGATAAATAAGGTGAGGAAAAGAACTGAACTCTTTCCCTCAGATCTTTGACATTTTCAGAGGATAAGTGAAAGAAAAGAGAATTTGTTCTGTGTATGTTGCACTGCCTTGAGAAACATCACTCATGGGTACTGCCCTCCTACAGAGAGGATCCTATGGAATGAGGATGCAAGAGACCCATTAAACTCCTGGGCTCTGCCACTACTCCTGTGCATATTCTTAGGCTGCTTCACCAGCTGCAAAGCACTGATGGTTTAGATAAATGGCTTTGAAAGCCATAGATTAAAATACTAGATGTTATTTCTTGGAACTAAATTGCATCTTGATGTTGCCAGAACCTTGGCAGAGCAGATGCCTTTACCACCTTGTACCTGTCTGAGGCTTTCCTGTTCTGTTAACATGAGCAGCATTCCAGTAGCTGCAAGAACAGTTCACTGGGGCAGTCATCCACCCACAGAAGCTCTGTGGGGCCTGCCCTGTGTTTCACAATGAGAGACTGGGAGATGGAGGGGAGGGAGTAGAATTGGATCCAGCTCATTGTAATGAGGAAAGCCTGTCCTAGCCAGGAAGGGATTCAATTAGGAGGCTGGAGGAATATGGATGATACAGGGAGGGCACCAGGACATCTGGGGCTACCATTACTGGCAAGAATAAAGGTGCTTTGCATAAGAGCAGGACACAGTCACAGGGGAAGAGGAATCTGCTCCCAAGTAGCACTGATTCCCCCTCCCCTCTAGAGTGAACAACAAGATACAGATTAGACCATTACACCCAGGGGAAGCCACAGAGTCGCACCCTTTTTCATGGACAGTAGCAGGAAATCAGTGGATTGGAACCAAATGGGGAGCCTTACTCAAAGCAGATGTGACCCCGGGGAGATCAGAAATGCTGAGATGTTTTTGCTTTGACCTACCCGCCAGTGCTGAAGATGGGGGTAGGCTGAGGGTGGCAGCAGCCAATTAGATGCTGCTGGATTATATCATGCTGGTAATAGGCTGGCTGGGTTTTAACACAGAAAGTTAGAGAAGACCATTCTACTGCTATATAGTCAAAACCATGAGTGTATCCCAAATTTTAGTTGGCTCATCACCTGCTTCAGCAGCAAGACCTTGGTCTGGGACTTTCACAGCCATACTATTGAGTTAACCACATCTGTAGGCTACAGGCTGTTGTGATCAAGCACTGCTGACCAAAGGTACCCTCTATTTCCATTCAGCAGACTTCAAAAAGTAACTTGAGTCTGTTTGGATGGGGAAATGAGAAAATTAAAGCATCATCATACTATGGTGACACATGCTGTGAAGTCCATTTTAAGTCCCAGCACCAAAACCACCACTCTCTGCTACTGGATCTTACCTTGGCTCTTCTGTATCTAATTCTGCCCCCTTGCTTAATGGTAATTAATTTTCAAACCTCAGGAGACAGCAATGAGTGTAGCATTGGACTGGGTGCACATTTTGCTTAAAGACCTAGCTGTAGATTCCTATGATTAGGTGTGGTTATTTTTCTTACTTGCGTGAGTTAAAGGCAAATTCTGACATCAAAAGTCTCCAAAAAGTCTTAGATTCTATCACTGTAATGGCTCTGAAGTCAGGTCAGTACAAAGTAATCCAATGTATTCATTCATTTTCAGTTCTCGTGATTATAAAAGACTGATGTGTGAGTTTTTTGCTTATTTGATTCTGGTAATAATGAAATGAATTGAAATGACGGGAAATCAGTTGCTCCCCTGGCGCTCTCACTCTGTCTCTTCCTTCACCCTCTTTTTCTAAATAAGGAGTACAAAATTAACTTCAGTTAGCATTAAATTCTTTCAGAGGCCTTGAGGACTGTGATCAGTGTGTCCTTTATATTGTGCCAGGCCATAGGACATTTGTAACAAGAAGGCAAAAATCCCTTGTCCAGCCTGTTTGCTTCTCTGCTGCTGCCTTAGAGGGAGCAATTAGTTAGTGAATTACCCTGAGTGAGAAACAGTCTGCATTAGATCAGTGTGTTTCACAAGGAGGCCTGAAGTCATGGAAACCTTCTTGGTCCCATACCAGCACAAACTGTTGCTCCCTAGGGTGCTACTTACCCGTATGCAAATACTACTGTCATATTTTATCTGTAAATTATGAATATTTCTGTGGGTGAAGCTGTTACTATTTTTAGGAAGCCTGTACCTAGTCAGTGTCCATTGAAATCCATCACTGTTTATCTGCTGACTTTTGTAGACTTTGGGACAGGAGGTTTCTGCTTAGCCTAGAAAATAATTCTGTCCTGTTATATCTCCCCCACCAGCTGGAGGGGCTGGCAAGCCAAGAGGAGCCTGTCAGTTAAGAGCAGGGAGAAGCCAAGTTCTTTCTTGCTATGTGCCCTCTAAACATCAGGCAACTGAAGGATAAATGCTCCATTGTTTTGACTGAGTAGAGCTTTGCACTCTCCTAGCATAGGTATAAATATGAAATTTAGGGGGAGGAGTTGGGCAGACTGGAGTTGGGTGAACTGGAAAGAAGCCAGTCTCTGCCTGCAGAATGTCTCTGGCATCAGAATGAACCTAGGCATCATCCAGAAGGAGTAAGATGCAGGGAATATGGACCTAATGATACAACAGGAACATGTTGCTGGAGACCCTGTCAACACTCTCATGCTTTATAACTCTATCTGACCCCTCCCAGGGAGGGTGAGGTTCTGGTTTACATTAGCCCAGATGAGATGCGGTGTTGACAGGACTCAGCAAGGTTTGCAGTGAAGTTCTGCTTGCTGGCCCTCCCATGCAGTAACATGCATGGCAAGTGTTGCCAACTGGGTCTCTTATAAAACAGTCTGAGGGTGCAGCTTCTCAAACGATGGAGCAGAACCTCCTCCTTCCCGTTTCCCAAGAAATTTAGTGACAGTAGCCCACAAAACCAAAATAGCTGTCAAAGAACAAGCTGGATTTCATTTTGCTTCTGATGGTGTTTGAATGGTGTTTCATTCTCAGCTGTGAAGGCCAAATTGCCCAGTTTGTTGTCTGAGTCCCAAAAGGAATGAATTTATAGGCAGAAGAGTCACAGAAATTCCTATCTGCACCGTAGAATACTGTCCTGGTCCACCAGAGAGACAGTGGGAAGTGCTGTAGACTTGTAAAGACTGTTTCCTTGTGGAAAGGACAGTGGGACAGAAGAGGGTGATCTATCCAAACATGTATTGCACATTCTTAGCTCACTCTGCAGAATCCTTGATAAGATTTACCCCTGAAGGTTATGTTATGAAGGCATGTTGCTCCAAGCGAGATTTTTTTCACTACCTGTTAATTGACAAATAAAAACAAAATCTGAACATTGGGATGTGGTCTTAACCTTTATGTTACTAAGACCCTGGCAGAGTTCAAGCTACCCTGAAAGTAGGATATGTTTAAAAAAATTTTAATAAATTAGAGTCTTTCAGACCTGAGGAGAGTTGCAAGAAGACTAAATAATTCGCAAATCAGTGCATTTTCCTGAAGAAAATGATAGTTGGCTTCTCTGTGGAGCCCTCTCCAGCCAGTTTGCATAACCTTTGCTTGGAAACTAAATAGAATTGACCAATTTTGATTTATGGCAACTTCCTTTGGCATGTGATCTGCTCTGTTTGCATCATTGCCATGGCAGCAAAGGAACTCTTTATTTGTCCAGCTACCTCGCCACATCCTGGCCTTACATTGGAGACCTGATTCAAAAAGGCAAGAAAAGCTAGTTAGCATTCAGGAAATTGGAGGTCAAATGTCATTTTTCCTATTCTGCTCTTGCACATTCTCCTTTCCAAATGAGAAGGAAAAGCTGAGCATAACCTCTTTACATTTAGAAAGTTGTTTTTATCTGAGGGTCCTAAGGACTTCCTAAAGCTGTGGTGAAAGTTTCTGGCTTTCTCTGGCCCATGTGGTCTGAGCATGATGGATTTTATGCTTATGCACAGCTAGCCAGAGTTAAATGAGCGGCACAAACCCAAGACACTGAAGAAGGGCAAGAGAAGTGGGAGCTGATTTTAAGAGGGTAGATGGAGTCAGCTGAAAAGGCAGGAAGTGTTCATTCTCCAAAACAAGGTGGTTCTTCCTTTAATGTGGAGTTGAAGAAAGTGGGGTTGAAGAAAGAGAGAGGTGTGAGACATGAAACACAGAGACTTAAATTCAAGACTAGGTCTGGAACTCCTATAGGTGTGCTTGCATTCCTTGTATACAAGCACACAATGGCTAATATAGGATGAAAGTGGGGTTCACCTATGTACAAGAGCTTAAAGTGTATTTGAGACTTCATCAGTTCTCATCTCATCTCATCTCATCTCATCTCATCTCATCTCATCTCATTCCTCTGAAATAATAGATTTATTCAGTGGCTCTTAATCCTTACTTAACCCTTATTTGGGTGTGCTGATTTTGCTTGTATGACCAGGCATTTTAATATGGTTCTTGATTTTTGGCATAATAGCCTTCAGGAACAAAATGAAGCAAGTCTTCCTCACCAGCTGGGGTCCAAATTCGCACATGATCCAGAGACTGTGATTCAGTGTTGATGAGATTCTTGGGTACTCCTTTCCATGAGTAGATTAGCTGGAGCAACAATGTCAGAACAAAAGGCTCTGTGGTTCTCAGCAGTTATTGCAGGCATGGATTTTAGTGTGGAATGGGTTAACTCAGAAATTCTCCACTGTTTTTTAAGAGGCAGACCCTGTGCTGGGATAATGGTGTCAAAAAGCAGGCTGGATTGGGATGTTCCTTGAAACAGGCAGACCTGGTATCCTTGGGGAAGAGTTTATGATGGGGTCAGATAATTCACTCTTCATGTTAATTCTTCTATTTGGAGTAAGGGAACAAGTCTGTTAAAATGTTTGCCCAATACTTTGGGGGCAACAGTTATAATTACACTTATTCTAATACATATCCATACATTTGGTGACTCACGGATGCAAATCTGCTTGACTACTTCCACAGGGGTTTGCATCAGGGGTGGCAGAGGAAGAGACAATATGGTCCCTGGGTTTGAGCCCTGGCATGAGATTTCTGCTCTTTTACATACCCTTGAAGCTGGGATGGTCTGAGTGGGGAGTCTGGATTTTGCATTTGGTTTGCGCTCTTGCTGTGACTCTTCAGCAAGACCTGACCGAAGTTCTTCACTGAGACAATGTAATTGGGACATAAGTGAATTCCAGTCAGTTCGGGAAACACATCCTTTCAGTTCCTGAAAACATGCTATTATTAATTAATGAGCGCAAATACTAAGGGGGCCGCACGCCTTTCGTTCCTTGGTCTCAGACTTATGTCTCTCCATTCGTCTCTTCTTGCTAAATTTTTCAGTGTTTTTAACATCAGACTGATGTTACGTATAATTACCAACTTTGCACCAAAATTATATTTGACATGGCTTGTGTGGGAAATTAGAGCATTTCAGAGACTACAAATTCACCTGGGAAGATGAGCCAGGCAAGACAAGGCAGCGCAGAGTGGAAGTAATTTGAATATTACATGTGCCCTCCTGAAAATGCCAAAATCATTTAAATTGCTAGAAAGGATATTTTCTCTAATTAGCTGTGTGTGCTGGAGGGTTCGTAATAATGCACTGGATTGTGGAAGAATGGACTGGCAGAATAGACGCTGCCTGTGCTCCATAGGGGGCAGAGAAGAACTGGCAGTAGGAAGAGTCTCTCGCTTTCTTCCCTAAAGATATTTATCATCCCTGCAGCTATTTACAATGATACCTCTCTTTTTAAATATATAGAGAATGTGCCCAGTTATCTGGTCATCCAGGTATTAGGTACTGAGGGAACCCCAGGAGCAGTGCTAGCTGCGCGGCTGCACTCCAAGCTCGGATCCTGCGCTATTGCTGTTTCAAGAGGCTCTAACTGCCTTAGCTCTGCTCCACCCTCAGGCATCACTGTGCTGGTCTCTGACACTTATTCAGTTTCACAGGGTCCCACAATATACAGTCTCCATTCCTCTCACTTTGCTCTTTTCTCCCTGGGGCCCTGCTGGTAATGTTCTGACTTCCTTCCACAATTACAGTGATAGCCCCAGTTAGGCCAAGCCAAGTCTGTATTTTTTTATTCCTTTTTAAATTATCCTGATGACTGTAGACATTCTGAGGAGATGTACGCAGGGAGAGCAAGAGGCAGACACACTCTCATGGATCTTCTCTCTTCCTGACATTGATTGTTTAAGCACTAAACCATTCGCTGACTCTTGTGACTCTAAATGATGTGGGGCTTTTTTGAGGTTTTCCTCCCCACAGCTACAGAAACCGCACTGGAGCGTGAGTCTCTCTAATGTGAGGGCTTCCACCTGTGACTGTGGAGTGAGGCTGCTGCTGGATCCATCTCCTTTTCTGCCATCACCGTTCCTGTGGTTTCTGCTTAGTTACATATTCATTTTTATAATGCAATTATCATCTTGTGGGATGAAGGAGGGGAAGACACCCTAATTAGCTGCTTAAAGCATTTTAAAACTGTATGTGTCCATGTCTTTAAAGGAGACAAATCTGTAGAGTGGATGCTGTTGCACTGTGCTGCATGTTTCCAGTGCTGAGCATTGGAGGTAACAAAATTGTACCCACATTGTCTGATCCATGCCATGGCAGTGATTTCCCATTTAACTGTCACAAGGTCTGAATCCTATTGCTTCCTTGCACCACAAGGTATCATTTGCACCCTGGCAAAGGGGATGTAAATCATTACCCTGTTGAGCAAGTGGGGAGTTTTGGCTTGGGAGCTTTTCAGAACTGCTTTATAGGGAATGAACAATAACACGAATTTCAAGACAGGGTAGAAATGGGATTTAAACTCCCCCACACCCATATGCCTTCCAGGGATCCTGAAGGCTCAGAGGTACAGAGACGTATTTCCAGTGAAATTGGAACTAGGTGCCTGCATTTCCCTGTGGATCTGTCTCTTAGCTGCATGGAAAGGCTGCTTTGTAACAGCAAAGAGGAACTAAATATTGGCCAAGGATGCCAAAGCTAATACCTGCTTTCTGGGAAACTGCCCTCCCATCTTTAGTGTCCACAGAGTGGCTGGGTCCTGTGGTTAAGGTTTCAGCATGGTCCTTGGCTTGCTTCTCTTAGAAAGATGAAGAGCTGAGTTGATTTGAGAACAAGACGCCTGGGTAGTTCATTGATTCCTTCACTTGATTTCTGAGGACTGCAGGGAGGAGTGATGCTTGCAGTCTTCCAAAGCATACATGCCCCAGTTTGTGAACATCACAAGCCAGTAGCCTTTTCCAGGTGATAACGTTCTTGGAGGTTCAGTACCAGGGCTTGGTATCGATGCAGTTCCATGTGTTCGGTGGTGATGGCTGTGTTCAGGAAGGATGAAAGGTGATGAGCCTGGACAGGAAGGGAGGTGGCTCTAGGAAAACCTGAAAAACAAGAAGCATTGTTTTGTTCTGCGTGTTGATAGTTTTGTGTAACTTGGGCAACTGTTTACTATTCTTGCACAGGAGAGGAGGGAAGTAGATGAGTAATCAACTCTAATGAATTACTTTGCTTATAAAGTGGTAGTTACACCCTGTCTCAGGCCCATTTTCAAACAACCCATGGCCTTGATATTACTTTATGTCATCTTCCATATTCCTTAAGTGCAACTTCATTTGCAGCTCAGGATTCAGGACTCTTCAGAGGGTTTCCGGTTTTGGCCTGCTCTCCGGAAGGTATCATTGGCCATCCCACTGCAGGACAGTAGAGAGGGTGTGCACCCTTGGCATATACAGCTCCCCCAGTAGTAGCAAAGCTGCCATTAAGAACAGCAGGTGATGTCCTCCAGGGACACTCCATAATGCTTTTCCTATATGATGTAGCACCACCTCTAGCTTACTTACTATAAGGAGGAGTCCCCTGAACAAAGAGCATGTGAAGATGGCAAGCATTTACTTCTGCCTCCTTGTTCTAGGTGAGCTGCCACTGCCACCCAAGAAAACCTCAGACAGGTTTTCTTCTAGTACCTGTCCTCTCCATCTCCAGCATGATTCCACTAGATGGTGCCAAGAACTCTCGTGCAGTTGCAAGGAGTCTGAGGCCTTTACTTGCTTTGTACCTCAATGAGAAGATGCCTCTGGCTTGGCATGCAGGCTTTTCAGGAACTGTTTCCCCAAGGGGCTGTTTCCCAGATTTGCCTCTAAATCAAGGGAGAGATTTATGAAGTGGAAAGATATCACAAAGACAAGCTGGCATGAGGGGAGGGAGGGGACGATTGTCTTCTGTACTGTGGGCAGAATTTTCACAAGCTGTGCAATTCATAATTTGTTTTGCAGGATTTCCTTTTTCAAAATATTTTTCTCTAAACAGTATAATTTTTAGTGAGAGGAAGGCAAATGCAAGGGCTGCCCAAAGTGATGCACAGTGAGCTCTTCTCTGAACAGCTCTCTATGCCCTTCAGGCCTGACCTGAAGCAGCTTCTCATAAAACAGCCCTGTCCAGCAGCTAGTTCCATCAGTGTATCCTTGCTCTGATTTATCACCCACAGTTTTCTCCCAAACAGAGGATTCTAGCATGCACACAATTATTTTCATTTTAGGAACTAGTATCCCCTAAGACTACCTAAAATCAGCAAGTTCCCTATACCTGTCCTTGTATAAAAGACAAACACATCACAGAGTCTCACTAATGCTGATCATCTCCAGAGTTCTTGTTTTAAGAGCAATATCCATATTTATTTTGGCAAAGCCATTAAGCATTGTAGGTAATCTGAGCTGCTGAGAAGTGAAGCAAGTGACATAGCTGGAGTTGAAATCCAACTTCAGATGTTAACTCCTCTCCAGTTCTCAAAAGCAAATCCTCCAGAACTGTAGAACTCCTTAATTCATCAATTTCTGATGCATATCATCTCCTTACGGGATTTCTAAACTTTGGTTGTCAATAATTCCTGGCTCCTGGAGCAGACCCTTGTTTTCCAGATTATTTTAAATAAGCAAATAGAGCAAGTTTGATTTTTTTTTTTTAAACACACCTGGTCTTGCTCTCTAGTAAATATGATTTACCTCACTTACTTTTGCAAAGTAAATGAGACTCGGGAAAATGTCTATATTGTGGTTTACTGTGACAGATAGTTAAAAAGCTAGATCATTGCAATTTTACTTTTACTGGTTTTTTTCTTTTCCTAATATTTTTTCATTTCTGAACTTGCTTGTCCTTTATTTTCTGCCTATCTCATTTCTTAGCCCCCTCCTCCCAGCCCTCTGCCAATTTGCCTGCACTATCCTCTTTCCCTGTCCTCCAAATGACTACACAGGCCACTGCAGTCATATCTTCTTGACATCATCCCATCAGCAGACTGTGGCTGTGCCATGTTAGTGTGCATATGTTGTGACAAAAGCAGTACAACCAGATAGGAAACAGGGGGATCAAGTAGCCCCCGAGGCCTTCAGAGAATCACAGGGAATGAGAGGCAAGAGCTGAGGTTTTTTGACAGAAGAGGATCCAGCTGTTCTGGGGGGGTGTTAGTTCCAGCTGTCAGCTGAAATATTTAAAGGAGATATTTTCTGTATTTAAAATCCTCTTCATCCTCCTTGCAGTGCTCCTTAATTGCAGCTCCACTACACTTTCCACTGTTACTCACATTGTGTTCTTTGCATTCCTGAGTTTAGGACTGCTTTCAAAAGCAGGTGTGGCTGTAGAAACTTCTTAGAGAAAAGGAGTCCCCTTTTCCTGCTGAGCAGGTAGTGTTGGAACCAGAATCTGAACAAGGCAGATGGGGCCAGCTGTGCAGTTTGCATGGTGTAGCAGCCCAAGCAGGGGCAAGACTGAGCCCTGTCCATGAAGCTGCAGGGATGGAAAGCAGGGCAGAAACAGAGTGTAGCTAATGTGAGGTTTGGAATATGGGAGAGTCTCTGCTGGAAGATGACTCTAAGATAAAACCATGCAAGTAGAGACCCTCCTTACCTCCAGTAGTCCCATCAAACAAGAGCAATGGCACACGCATTGTTTAGTCCTGTGACAGGCAGGTATTATAAAGCTTGTTTATATATATTATGACCATGACGAAAGATGCTGGATTTAGTCTCCAAGGTTTAGGTCTGCTGTGCAGAGATCAAGAGAACAAACTCTAAAAAAGCAGAAGTGAACATAGATAAAGCAAGCACTCTAAAAAAGTAATGATTGGAAAGGCCTGGCTGGAAAGCATAAATGACTCTTATTTCTGCATCTTTCCTCACTCTCTCCTAAGACATGCACAAATATACAAAACCCATTTTCTTTACTACTCATTCACAAGTATGGAGTTTATTTCCCTAAATATCTCATCTTTACAATTGGAGTAAATTCCCACCCAACCTAAAAATTGACCCCGTGTTTTCTTTGAAAGAGCTTCCACAGCCACCTTGTAATGAGAACAGCGGTAAACTGCTGAGGAGCCCTTTTGTGGTAGGTACTCTGTTCCATCAGCTGCTCTAATACCTTTTTGATTATCTCAGTGGACACAGATATAAATGCTGCACCTTGGATCCCTCACTTGCAAGCTATCTCCATTTTTTTTTTTTTTGCACTTTCTTTTTAAAATAAAAATGACTGCTGATGTTTATGCCCCTGTAATACATTATGTATTATTTTGTTTTAAGCGCTGCCTTTTGCATCCTGACAGTAACAATAAAATGTGAGTATGGGATTCCTAATACAGACAGACTAATGTTTCCACTGCTAGCCTTCCCTATCTCTTCTTTTTTCTTTCTGCTCTCTAAGCGCTTTTCTAAAGGCTCCTTTTATATTCCTAATAAAATTAGAGCAAAATACATCGATTTACTGGAAAAGAGGGTTTGGATTTTTTTCCTTGGTGATAGCATTTTCTCTACCACCCACCTCTTAAAAATGCTGGTGAATATTCCATGTAGAAGACATCCAGTTTCTTCTTTTTGGGGGTTGGGGTTTTTTGTTTATTTTTGTTTATTTCGTTTTAGGGGCTTTTGGTGTTTGTTTCAGTTGGTATTGGTTCGTTGGTAGGTTGGTTTTTTTGTTGTTGTTGTTCTTTTTTTATCAGTTCCCAGATAATTTTCCCCCCCTTGCTTCTGAGAATACTCTGCTTGTTGCCCCTGCTATGGACCATTTTGTCTATGCTGATCTTCTGAAGTAATTACCTTTCATTAATGCATTTTAGTCATATCTCCAAATACCCGTAAATGGCTGGTCTGCTCATAGTGGGAACTGATCTGGATGGGACCTTTTTACTCCTTTTCCATCTATAGGTTGTGCAATCCATATTCTGATGTGTGACTTCCATTTTAGTGTAATGGATCCCCCCCTTGCCCTGCTCCTTATTTGCCTCTAAAACCAACTTCAGCCAGCTGTTAGATGATCAGAACCAACTTGGTGGTGGTGTTACACTGATGTAGGCAACCTTACCTGATAAATTAGTTCTGTTGTGTACTGCTGAATCTCAGAGCTGTAAGTTGTGCATTGGGTTCTTTATCTCCTACTGAGATTTGTGTTGATCCCATTGTTTTGCACTCTAACAGCAGCCTGCTTGCAGTTACAATAAGGGGAAGGAACAATCAAAGCCCATTGAGTTTGTTCATACTCCACACCACTGGAGAGCTTTCAGAACCCATCACTGTGCTTTGGGGATTTAAGATTTCTGAGATATTCACTTAGTTATGGAGTAGGCTAAAATCTGTCATGCTCATTTAATGAGAGAGGAGGAGAGGGAAGAGACACAGTCACACACACAAAAAAAGCAATTTTCCTTCTAACAGTTGTGTTAAAATATTGATACAGATGCATAGTGGAAAAACTTAACGAGTTGTTAGTGTTAGAAATACTGCCAGCATTAGACATCTCTTGTGTACAGAGTTTCCAAGATGGTGTTTAGCATTTCTGAGAAAGACATCTCATGGGAAATGTGGAATTGCTCTACCTGGATCAGACCATGACACTTTGTCTAGTGTCTTCTCCCAAGAAGACACTGTCCTGTCTAAAACCACAGGAGGAGCTGATAGAGGCCATAGTGTGGTGAAGACGTATCTGTTTTTACCAAAAGCTTAGAGTAAGGTTGGGTGTTGAATGTTCTCAAGTGCCCCATATACTGCATATCTTACCAAGGGTACACTTTGAGTTCAGGACTAAGAGTTTATGATTAAGGCAGTTTGTTGGCAGACACACTATCCAATCTTGACTCCAAACTGTTGCAAAGTTTATATACCTTGGGCACATCACTTTTTCTGTGCATTACGCTTACAAAATTCTCCACGCACACCCCTCCCCCCC
>VXAX01001003.1:1020180-1037732 GCA_013399835.1 Leptocoma aspasia | reverse complement strand
GGGGGGGCGCGCAGAAGCAAAGCCAGCAGCCCTACAACTTCTTCCACTGTAGCCTGAGTCAGAATTTTGAATAGCAGAAGAAGATTGAGCTGTGTGTCAAGAGGCTTTAGTCTCAGCTTTTATGAAGCAGGAAAACTCCTTTGTCAGTTCCCCAGGTTGAGGGTGGTTATTGATGAGTCTCAGAGGTCAAGATCTGACTCATGACCATCTGAATAAAAACAACACACAAGCCTAACGGTCCTGCCATCAGCAGAGAACCCTATGTTCCCACAAATATGTGGGATCAATTTTTCGTATTTGAGGTCTCTGTCTGAATAAGATCAGCTAAAAATTCCAGCCTATGCATTACTCTGGTTTTCCAGTCTGAAGTCACTGTTGAGTAAGTCCTTTGGTTTGTCACCTTTAGTCCAGCTCTCCTGATACTCTCCAATGGAGCCTCCAACAGTTATCTTTGAGCAAATAATTTCTCTTCCTCATGCCTTTCTTCTCCTCCTGTTTCTTTGCTTTTTGACTTTGGGAGAGATGGGGGTGTCTGTTAGTTTTTCAGCAGCACACACCAGAGGATCAGAGATGTTACTAAGTCCTAATAAGTGAATCAAACTCACCCACTGCTGCCTGCTTTGCTGCTCATTCTTTACCTGTGTACATTTGTTTGCAGAGGCCAAATTGCTCTCAGCCACTGACCTGTTAATGAAAAGCTATCAACTCTGGCAAAAGAAGAAAGCAGTAGTAGCCACTGCTGCCCTGTGACTGCCAGAAGCAGTATGGTGACAGGAATGGGTCATACTTCAGCCTGTGAGTGAAGAGTCCCCAGCTTCAGAGAGACATTCAGAGACTTTCCCCGCATTTGGTGCTGACCATAAAAAATTGATCATCCTTTGTTACAGCTTCACTTCTGTCACTTTCCATCCCAGAGTCTGTTTTTTACAGAAAACAAGCTACATTCATCAAAAATGACAGAACACAGACTTAATGTAATCATGTATGGGAACATGAATTGCAAATGCAGAACACAAGCACTAAAATGTATTTTCCATTACTGCCACAAAATGAAATAATCATGAACATTTTCCCCAAGAATGAGAACACATGTAGAGTACACTGACACCTCAAAATCTGCTGTCATGCCCTGGCCTCAGGTGCAGGTAGGCTTTGTGCTTATCAGCAGGGCAGAGATCTGCTGGTATCAGAGGAGGTGGTTATGTTATAATCCTCACCATGGAAACTTGTGTTGGTTATTAGTTATACCAGTTTCTGCAGGCTTGTTTGGGTGACCTTCTGGCCATTCTGCTTGTTAAAGATCTCACTGTACTCTTAAGCATAACTAAGCAGAGGTGCTAGAAATACAGACAGTGCAGTGTTGCTTAATTCTGGATTCTACTTCTAGCGACTATTGGATTGCTTGCTGGCAACATGGAACAAGTCCTCTCACCCCTAGCCTGCTTTCATAGATAAGCTGTAAAACTACAGATGTACCTATTTAAAAATAAAATCTGTTAATTGATTTAGAGTTGGTGCAGGCCAACATGCTAACCAAATTCTTCCTTTCCCTTGCAGACACACTGGACTGCAGTTTTGCCATGCTCTGAACATTTGCTATACTGCACTCCAGATGTGGCTGCCTTTCATAGACAGGTAAGGTTATACCTGTCTGATTATTATTACTATATCAGATTATTTCACTTGTTTGTAACTTGCTTTAGTATCAGAAATGCAAATGATTGGATTGCCTGTCTTGATCAGGCTGTCAGAAGACACAGTGAGGAAGGATAATAGAACTGGGAATAGCCAATCTGTAAACTAACTAAANGGGGGGGCGCGCAGAAGCAAAGCCAGCAGCCCTACAACTTCTTCCACTGTAGCCTGAGTCAGAATTTTGAATAGCAGAAGAAGATTGAGCTGTGTGTCAAGAGGCTTTAGTCTCAGCTTTTATGAAGCAGGAAAACTCCTTTGTCAGTTCCCCAGGTTGAGGGTGGTTATTGATGAGTCTCAGAGGTCAAGATCTGACTCATGACCATCTGAATAAAAACAACACACAAGCCTAACGGTCCTGCCATCAGCAGAGAACCCTATGTTCCCACAAATATGTGGGATCAATTTTTCGTATTTGAGGTCTCTGTCTGAATAAGATCAGCTAAAAATTCCAGCCTATGCATTACTCTGGTTTTCCAGTCTGAAGTCACTGTTGAGTAAGTCCTTTGGTTTGTCACCTTTAGTCCAGCTCTCCTGATACTCTCCAATGGAGCCTCCAACAGTTATCTTTGAGCAAATAATTTCTCTTCCTCATGCCTTTCTTCTCCTCCTGTTTCTTTGCTTTTTGACTTTGGGAGAGATGGGGGTGTCTGTTAGTTTTTCAGCAGCACACACCAGAGGATCAGAGATGTTACTAAGTCCTAATAAGTGAATCAAACTCACCCACTGCTGCCTGCTTTGCTGCTCATTCTTTACCTGTGTACATTTGTTTGCAGAGGCCAAATTGCTCTCAGCCACTGACCTGTTAATGAAAAGCTATCAACTCTGGCAAAAGAAGAAAGCAGTAGTAGCCACTGCTGCCCTGTGACTGCCAGAAGCAGTATGGTGACAGGAATGGGTCATACTTCAGCCTGTGAGTGAAGAGTCCCCAGCTTCAGAGAGACATTCAGAGACTTTCCCCGCATTTGGTGCTGACCATAAAAAATTGATCATCCTTTGTTACAGCTTCACTTCTGTCACTTTCCATCCCAGAGTCTGTTTTTTACAGAAAACAAGCTACATTCATCAAAAATGACAGAACACAGACTTAATGTAATCATGTATGGGAACATGAATTGCAAATGCAGAACACAAGCACTAAAATGTATTTTCCATTACTGCCACAAAATGAAATAATCATGAACATTTTCCCCAAGAATGAGAACACATGTAGAGTACACTGACACCTCAAAATCTGCTGTCATGCCCTGGCCTCAGGTGCAGGTAGGCTTTGTGCTTATCAGCAGGGCAGAGATCTGCTGGTATCAGAGGAGGTGGTTATGTTATAATCCTCACCATGGAAACTTGTGTTGGTTATTAGTTATACCAGTTTCTGCAGGCTTGTTTGGGTGACCTTCTGGCCATTCTGCTTGTTAAAGATCTCACTGTACTCTTAAGCATAACTAAGCAGAGGTGCTAGAAATACAGACAGTGCAGTGTTGCTTAATTCTGGATTCTACTTCTAGCGACTATTGGATTGCTTGCTGGCAACATGGAACAAGTCCTCTCACCCCTAGCCTGCTTTCATAGATAAGCTGTAAAACTACAGATGTACCTATTTAAAAATAAAATCTGTTAATTGATTTAGAGTTGGTGCAGGCCAACATGCTAACCAAATTCTTCCTTTCCCTTGCAGACACACTGGACTGCAGTTTTGCCATGCTCTGAACATTTGCTATACTGCACTCCAGATGTGGCTGCCTTTCATAGACAGGTAAGGTTATACCTGTCTGATTATTATTACTATATCAGATTATTTCACTTGTTTGTAACTTGCTTTAGTATCAGAAATGCAAATGATTGGATTGCCTGTCTTGATCAGGCTGTCAGAAGACACAGTGAGGAAGGATAATAGAACTGGGAATAGCCAATCTGTAAACTAACTAAATCCAGGACTTGCTCAGTTATTTAGATTATATTAAACATATGCAAGTTCTTATCCAGCCTGTACTTGCCACAATTCTGCAAATACAAAGTTACTAATAAGGGGTGTTGGAGCCTGCCCTGCTGAAGGATAGTTGGATATGTATCATGGTGATGTCTGGAAGGGAAACTACTAGTTTGATCAAAGCCTTGTACTCAAGACAGCGCTGAGTGCTGATGGAATGATAGAGAGAATAAGGTAGAAAGACAGTGGCTGGTTTACATCTCATCCAGCAGAAGCTGTTATGAGGGACTTATTGATCTCTGATTCAGCCATGGCTGTGAGTTAAATGATGGGCTATATTTGAAGAGACCAGTCTAAGTGCAGCCAACAGGAGGTGCTGAAAAGAACAGCATGCTGTGCTGGGGTGAACTTTTTTTCCCTTGTCATAAAGAGAAGAGGGAGAGATTTTTTTCTAAATGAATTAGAACTATGTCTTTGCATGAGAGCAATTCAGATTATAAAAAATACATAAAACAACTAGACTTGGCAGCTGTAGAATCCAAGAGAAATCTGGATTTGGAAGAGATTCTTAACTTTTTTGTAACATGACAGTAAGAAAAAACATTTGGTCGTAAGTATCTTTCCAGCTGTTTACACAGAGTCTTCTCTGACAAGTTTGCTAAGGGACTTCATAGACATGTTCATATGGTCATCTAAATGCAATGTCTTTATATATATGCACATATCTCCACATCCTTGGACATTTGACACACTTTATGTGCATGTATATAATCTTATCAAATTAACTTCCTCTTTGAATTAATGTGCTTATACGCATATGCATCAGTATGTCCCAAGGTGCATATATGTATCTTTGTTCATATTCCCATGCATGCATGAGGTGATCAACATAGTCAAATTAAAAAATTAGGTTATTCCAAATCTGTGTTATTTCTCATTTCATTCCCAAGGGTAAATGGACCCATTTCAAATGAAAGGTAATCTTGGGACCTGAAGTTTTACATTTCAGCATATAGCGTGGTTTTAGCACTCCATACTATCAACTGTAAGCTCTTCAGGGCAGTTTGTAGATTCTCTTCCTGCTTATGCAATAAAGGCAATGTCAGATTGTTAAAGAATTCAGATGCTAGGACACTACAAATAGTTAATAAAAATTGTCAGATTCTATGGAACGATTAGATGAGCTGGGCAGGCAGGACACCTAAATAACCTGCAAAGCCATCCATATAAACTTGTGCAGAACATTTGTCACTGTTTTTGTCCATTTGGTTGAAATACTTTCCCTACAGCTTTGAACACTTACTCATTTCAGTGTTGTTTTTGCATGGCTCATAAAATCCAGCACATGTGGACATTACATAATCTTCTGCAGAACTAATATACATATGCATATGTAGTAAAAAGCACAAACTTTTATAAATTTTCACATAATACATAAAATTTCATCATGACAGGTAACCATCTATGTACAACTTACATGGGTCTTCAGAAAGATGTGTGTCATACATGCATTTACAGCGACTTATGTAAATAGATTTTATGCTTGTGTGCATTTAGCCAGGAGTGTATGTACAGGTATTCATGGAAGCAGAGAATCCAGTAGCCCGTACAGGTAGTATGTTGGTACCTTCCAGAAGAGGGCACCTGTCTCCCGATGCAGGCAGCGCTCCCGAGCCAATGGCTCCCAGCCTTTCACACCTGGGCACTCACATCTCACCTGCCAATTTGAGGTTAACAGTGCCAGCACAGAGTGAAATATTAAGGCAGCCGCTTGAAATTCAAAGTGTTTCTTTTAATTAATGGGTGGATGCCACAAGTTGAGCCAATCCAGCTCTTAAATTAATCTTAATGACATAGATTTTGTAACTTTGGCATTAGCCAGCCACACAAAATATGTATTTCATAATCCTAGAAACGGGTGAAAAAGACTGCTGCTGAGCTGAGAAGCCAGCTGATGATGTTATCAGCCTCTTGTGGCTGTGGGTGTAAGTGTCATTGGGGTGTGTCTGAGATCTTATCAGGAATACCAAATTAATTCGCTCCTGCAAATATCAAAACAAGTTTTTTGCTGGCAAGTAGGGAATAGGCAAGAGATTCATGAGCTGCTATATTTGGAATTTCTGTGCCATCCAGTACTGATACAGTAAAGAACAGAAGCATCAGGGAAGGGAAGCTGGGGATCTGTCCTGTTTGGTAATGAGTTTTGAGTGTCTACCTAAAAAGTGCTACTCAAGCCTTTAGCTGTTCATGGTATACTTGTGGGTTTTGGGATCAGGAATTCTGCCTTAGTAGCCCAACCACTGACATGCTGTGTGTGCCTGGTCAGGGGGAGGGAGGCTTTCTATCTCTGTGCCTCTGTTTTCTGCCTCTGTGTGTTTGTTTGTTCAGACTTCCCTTTTACTAGATAGGAGCTGCCTCTTAGCATGTGTCCGTCCATTCAGCCCTCTATGACATCTAGGTGCTACGGTGCTACAGATTTTGATAAGAGATAAACTGAATTATCTCAGGAGAATTGATATTTGTACTCCCTGCTAGGGATAAGCATCTGGGATCTCTTTGAGCATGCATCATGCCAACTTTAAATAGAAAACACAGCTGGGAATAGATGGTCAGGGATATTCATAGGAAATGCAGATACACGATTTGCCTAACCAGTCACTGCACATTCGTTAAACAGGAAGCAGGGCCTTGGCTATCCCCAGGGATTGGCATTCCCTTGGGATTAACATTGCTGCTCACTGGATTACTCTCCTGCTTCTGTAGATGAAACTTGAAAAATTATGGATTAAAATGGAAGTAAACACAATTAAAACTTATTATTTAGTCACCTTGCTCTAAATCTGAGTCAGGATGAGAGTAGTGTCTGTACATACCTTGGCATGACTGGTTGTGTGGTGGTGAAAGGCCATTTGAGAGCCTTTTCTGTCACTGCTGCACACTAAGGGTACTAAGGGTAGAGGAAGACCAATGGGAAAGCACAGCTAGTCTCTTTGTGTGCATACATTCACACTTGTGCACACCTACACTTTTTATTTGTGCCTTCATAAACATCCTCTTCTTCTTAATTTATTTTACAATGTGTAAATTTAGAGACATTTACCTGAAATCTTTGTAGAAATAATTTTTCTCTAGAATGAGCTTGTGAATGTTAATCTGACCTGTGTGTTCTCTCAGTGCCTGTCTGTGTGATATACTTTGTTGGAAGATAGTCCTTCCTTCATCTTAAAAGCCCTTTTTGTATTTGACTGATTTTCTGTTGCTGGTAAAACCTTCTAGCAGTTTGACCTTCTTTTCCTGAAGTTGCTTTACAGGGTTAGGTTAGTTTGGATATCACTTTGAGGGATTCTTTTCATAGTACTTTTGGAACCATAAGTTGGAAAATGTTAAACCTCATGTCAATTTGCCTAATTGATGGGAAACTTGATCATGGCCAGGGGCGAGTGGATTTCCCTACTTCCATCTTATGAATAATTTGCTTATCTGAAAATAAAGAAAATCCAGTAAATCCTACAGCCAATGCAACTATCCTCACAGGTGGAGATTCTCCCAAAATACAAAGAAAAAACAGGGAAATTATGTGCCCAGCTCCCTTGGAAACTTTATAATTCTGGACTTGACTATTTGATTTGTTCTGGTTGGAAGTGGTGGAGTCTTCTGGGGACTCAAATTATTTTTAGTCCAATTTTGTCAGATTTCTTGTGCTTTTTCTTCAAACCCCTTGTAATGGTAACAGAATCTGTATTAGATAGACTGCTCCTAAAATATGGTGTCATTTCCTTGCTCTTGAGATACTAGAACATGCTCACTTGTGTAATTTCTGATCTCCAAGGATTGCTGGAGTTGGTGTGATTCAAATAAGAATGACACAGAATTTCCTCTGTATTCGAATTTGAAAACCTTTAGATGTCTGAACTCATCCAGCTATGGGGAAGAAGCCAGCAGGCAAATGGAGAAACCTTTCCAGCTTTCAGTGTACGTAGGAAGCAGAAGGAGTAAATGTTGGCCCAAAGGGCTACAATAAATAATGAGAGCTCTTCCAAGTATATCAGGGGAAAGAAATACAATAGAGAGGGTAAGCCCATTAATAAATTAGGAGAGAGCTGGAATCAATGGTGATTCTAAAATGGCTGAGCTACTTAAGTTTTGTTGGTTTTTTGTTGTTGTTGTTGTTGTTTGTTTGTTTCTTTGTTTTTTAATTGGTCTTTAAGAAGAAAAATATAGAAATGGAATATGGACCATTAGGAAGTAATGAGCATCTTGGCACCCTGGCTGTTGATGTAAAGCAGATAAGGGAACACTTGAAAGAATGGATAGCAACAAATCAGCAACTCCAGCTGATGAGCATCCTGGGATGTTTGGCTGCTGAATTCACTGAACTGCTGGCAGGTGTTTTGAAAAGTTGTGGATTAAACAGGCAGGTCCTTCAGAGCAAGTCCATATCAATAGTTCTGGGACAAAGAACAGCCTTACAAAGCTACAAGGAGCATCCCTGCAAGTACCACTTTACACAGGCATCGTATTCTCAGTTTGAAGAGGTGCTAAGAGAAGGTATATGAGTTTCAAGATGCTTAAGTTCAGAAATTGGCTGGACTCACACTGGCCCAAAAGAGCTCTAAGATCATTATCAGTGACCCTTCCAGCCAGCCTGCTTTTCCTTTCCTCAAGCATAAACTCAAATTGTTATATACACTTATGGCTGACAGCATACTTTCTTCCTTACCTGCATATTAAGAGGTAAAACACGGAAATGTTTGTGTTGGAAATAGGAATTGCTGTCAAGATGAAATTTGAACTTACACTTGCACAGTAAGTGCTCAGAGGACTTGACAGCACTGCTGAAGTCCAGCAGTGAAGTCCAGGCATAGTTTCCATTTAAAACGGGTCCCAGAGGAAAAAATCATCTGTTTATGGTCACCAAGAAAGCAGTTTTGGCCTATAATAATTTATTAATAAATCTCTTGTGATAACACCCAGGGATGCAAACACTGGTGTGTTAGAAAAGGCTCTGAGCAGAGGTTGAGTAGGGACACTCAGCTGTCTCATCTCTTCAGTAATGGAGCTCTGGTTCAAGGCTAAGGCTCCTAGATCCCAGTAATGAATATAATTAGTTCTAATAATGGGTGAGGTGATACTGGCAAATGAGAGACAGGAGGGTTCAGTTGGCCCTGTTGTCTTATGGCCCTGTTCTTGTTAATGCAAAGGTCCTTTTACGTTAGTCTGGCAGTGCAAAGAGGTCTGAAAGATGAGGTGTTAGGAGGTTACCCTGTGGGTCTCTGGCTGGAACATTCGTCTCTGCACATCTGAAAAAGCTGGAGGGAATCAAATACCAAGCAAATACAGGGGACTGAAATCTCCATAAATCAGTATCGTGCCTTTGATTGCAATGAAGCTATGCTGATCAAGGCCAGCTGAGGACTTGATCCGGGGAATAAATGATTTTTGCCCTTGGTCTGTAAGTCCAAAGTCAAGTCCTTCGTATGACATGTCCCATTCAGTGTTAGAGAAGGTCATATTTTGCCTCCTTCTCTCCACCTGGGCTGTCCGCTCTCCTCTGGATAAACAGTATTTCCCCATTGCATTCCCAGTCCCTCACGCTTCACCAGAATTAAATTCATCATTCATTTTTTATGGTTTATACATAGCAGTAATTTATGTTTTCAAATACATTGAGGTCACACTTTAGCAGAAAAAGGCTGTTTCACATTTAAATTGAAGGCATGTTCATTCCATTAAACAGAGATGTTTTGGATAATTTTAAAAGGCTAAAAGTAGTATAAAGTAACATTAAAATAAAATTTGAGAGATGTAATTACACCTAATCCTACCATAAAATAATCAATACTGCATTATATTATTTCTGACTTCCCCAATTATAGCCTTTTTTTGTTAAGCTTTTGAATATTGATGAGGTCGGGGGGTCACAGTCGACTCTCTGAGGTCTAATGGAGGTGGAATTAAGGTGATGTCCTCTCCTATTATGTCAGCACAAGGAGGTGCACTCTATACTTTGTCAAACTGGAGTGATATCATGGCATCAGAAGCCGATACCTCGGCAACATTTCTTGAGCTGATGTTAGGCTGCTAGTAAGTGCTGACTGGGAAGGTGGAGGTGCCCATTGCAGACCCACTCAATTACACACGCCAAGATGCAGAGGAAGTGATGTTCACATCAACAGAGATCATTAACAGCTGAAAGACCAGTGTGTGTGAGGTGACAAGAACCAGTTCCTTCCAGTTCAGCCAGGGCTTTCTATGTTGTCTCTGGTCTCTGTGGGAGATTGAAAAGGCATTTTGTTGCAGCAGTTTGTTCCCTTCTCTTCCCCTTTAGATCTACCCCTCCACATGACATATCCGTCACTCTGCTAAAACAGCCCAACCAGGTCGCAAAGCATTCACCCTTTACCAGCCTTGGAGTAACAGCGTACCAGCCACAACAGCAAAAGTTGGACAGCTGCTAGGATTCAGTACAGGTGTCTTATTTCTCCTGTTTTCTCAGAAGGTACAGGTCCATCTGCATCTGAGGGAGTGTCACCCTCCAGCTCTCAGCTGCAATGGATCTGCTTTTGACCTGGTCAAAGCTGTTATTCATTTAGGCATCTTGGAGTCATCTGTGGATTTTCATTTGGGAATTCTTTCTGTGTACAGAAAAAAAAAAATCACCTGTTTTGTGCCTTTATATAAATGGTTTAGCATTTAACCTAGGGAAGGGGCTGGGATCTGTAGAGACAATCAGCCATAAGCTTAGGACTCATATTTTGCCTTCTGGGCCTATGTCTTTCCATCCATACAGTGAGCATAAGGATTTTTTTACCGAGGTCTGTTTTGCACAATGAATCCAAAAAAAGGTTTCTATGATTTTAATAAACTTCTTAGGGAAAAAATGCAACTACATGTCATTTTTCTGGGTTCTGATCATAAATATTAAGAAGGATGGAATTTTAGAACAGAACCAAGTTGAGCAGTACCACTGCATTATCTCTTTTACATTGCCACAGCGTCCTCAGATTACAGAGCTCATAACAAAAGGAAAGATAATGAACAGGCTCCAATCATTACCATTAATAATAAAAACAATATAATGTATTTTTAAAACTTTCCTTAATGCAACACCAGCCCAGTCATCCCAACATGCAGATTATTGCATCTTCCTAAACACACACACACACACACATATATATATATATACACACATATAGCTGAATGTGTCAGCATTGAAAACATGCAAAATACAGTTCAGATGCTGGACCTCCCCCACCAACTGCATTTCTCCAGAGGGACCAGTCCCCTCCAGAGGGGCCAGACCCCTCCCATGACCCTTTCCACACAGCCACGCCCCAGGCTTCCTGCTGCCTATTAAGTTGTGCCTTCCCTTACACCACTGCTGGCCCTGGGCTCTGGCCACATGTGTGCCCGCAACCCTCATCAATTCTGCTGTGCCAATTGTTAAGTTCTTTTTCCTGGTACTTCTTCCCACATACACCAAACTCTCTGCTCTCCCCTTCTCTCACCCCCTGCCATTTACTCCACTCACATAATTTTGTACCTCCTTTGAAACCTAAATTGTTAAAGCTCTTGGTAGAAGGTGGGTATTTGCCCCAAAGCAAACTGACAGTGGCCCTCCCTCTGCAGACACAAGACAGCCCCGCTCTCCTGATTAGCCTGAATTGCTTTCAATTGACTAACATAACAAGCTGCTGCTGCTTTTTATTTTATTTTTTTTTAATTTGAAAATGGAAGGGACACTATTAGGAAATTTAGATTTGCGAATATGATATTTAATTAGCAATATTAATAAATTAATAGAACTAAAGGACCTTGTTGAGACTCCAGATTAATAAAACATGCTCTAGCTGAGTAAATGAGGTGAGCCAGCCATGTGTTGCCCATAGAGGATACAGGGGAAATCTCACTTATTAAATACCCCTTAAAAAAGGAGTGGGGGGGCAATAGTGAATTGGGGCAAAGCTTTTTCTATCTTACAGTATCTCTCATGCTTCAATACTAAGCCTTTCACTATTCTGCCACAATACTTTTACAGGAAATTAGATACAGCTTCTCTGTCCACCTTTCTCTTTGACCTGCCAAGAAGCCAAATGAGTCAGTGGCAGGGAGTGAAGGAGAACCAATGCTTGGAGCTCTAAGGTAGCAGCAAGGACGGTGCAGGGCAAATGCCTAGGAATATTTGGTCAGATCCATAGGAAGCAATAAAGGAGACTTACAGCATTTTCTGATCTGATCCTCTGCTGAACATGGAGCACACAATGTCACTGAACTATGACTGTGTCCAGCTTGGTGTCTCCAGGGCACTTGGAGGGTTTTGCCTCAGAGGGACCCTCAGTCTGTGGCACATAGAGCAGGTCCACGCAGGAGTGATGTCTCAGCACAGGCTCCAGAAGGCATGCAGTACAGCAATGTCATTGTGGGCTCAGCTGAGAAAATGAGCACATTAAGCAAAGATCTAGCACAGCATGAGATAAATTGCTGTGAGATTCATGGGTGTCAGACGCAGCCAGGTGTTCCAGTCTTCATGTGTATCTGTCACTGCTTTGTGGCTTGGGTGCTAACCCAAACTCAGGGCCAGTCCTCTGCCACTCACTGATTCACCAGTCTGCAGGGCACTTCAGCATGTTGTAATTTAGGCACAGCCAATTTGGGGACAACATTTCTGTGCCCCATCTGCCCTAGAAAAAACTTCTCAGAAGAATGTGGTTCAGTCCTTTTCTATACTGCTTCATTAGTGTGCATATGCTGGGACGTCAGGACTCCATGGATCTAGTCAAGCAGGAGGCTGCAGTGCCAGGTGACTTCGGTGACTTAATCTGTCACTAAGTCTGGGACAGAAAGAAGAATGTGGTTCTCTGTAGTCTATAGATGTATGTGGAGAATTCTTTGCAGTGTGATGGCTGAGAACCATCAACTGCATGGACATGTCTTAGCTAGTAAAGTACTTTTACGTCTTCTTGCAGCAACCTGTACAGTCTCTTACGTTGATCCTTGGCTCTGGAGAGAGGGCAAAGAAGAAGAAAAGCCCCCAGGAACCAAGCTAGCAGTCAAAGCAGTATCTCTCCTTGGGCCTGTGTGACATTCACGCACATCACTGTGAAATCACATTCTCCTGCAGGGCATAGAAGAGGTGATTATTTATAAATGTATTGAGCACTGTCCCCATGCATCACTCTGCCTTGCTCTGCTGCAGTCTCAGCAGTGAAGCACTGGGACACCACAGAACTGTGGCTGCCCCTGTGCATACCAAGGAGAGATGGTCAGTCTCAGCACCTAGGAGGGACCCAGGAGAAGGGCAGTGGAGCTGGAGGAGGAGAAGGCAAACACATTAATTGTCTGAAATAACTTTGAGGGGTTTTGTAAACCTTTCTGCATGCTTGGCTCTCATGAATCAGCTCTAGACTCAAAACCACCCAGCCTGATGCTCCATGTGCCTGCCCCTGGAGCACAGGGTGCTTTTCATCTTTGACATTAATACTTAGTAGGCAAATCTCAGTCTCCCTGTTCTCCTCTACATATTGGGGATATTATAACATGTGCGACATTCGTGGTTCATCCCACACTGTCAATCCTTAAGTGTAAAGTGCATGGAAAGCTCTCCCAAGGTAGGCTCCCAATCCAGGAGAAGCACTTTTCTTTGGTGTGAGGTACAATGACCGGCAGGGTGCAAGCAGTTTCCTTCTAAAATTGAACAACGGAAGATAAGGAAAGAGATATGACTACCTTGACTGATCCCATGGTGGCTCAGCTGCACTACTCTCATCTCCAGGGATGGCTTGTCCACACTCTGTGGTTTGTGCTATGCTCCTCATGCCAACACCTCCACTAATTGTGGGAAAGTTTACTATTAGAATGGCATGTACACAGTCCTCCTGGAAGAGGTGGAGTCCCAGGAACAATTAGGTCATGGCAGAGATGCTTGGGCACTCTGGCTTGCAATGCCACCCTTGGTATAGAGACAAGTATATGGCAGGTGTGGCAGAAGAAGAAGAAGAAAGAGAAAAGTTGTCTTGGGTGGGGTACCAGCAGTAGAAATAAGAAAGAAAGGCATGAACTCATAGATGTAGGCAGGAATGGAGCTCAGCAGCATGTGGATGTGAAATATGCATTGGGATCATCTTGGGATAAAGGAGAAGTCCTAGTGTAGGCAGTCATTAATCTTGGAGATGTGGGCCTTGATGAGATACTCTGAATCTTAGCCCCAAGGTGGGGCTGCCTTTGGTGGCAGTGAGCACATCCACAGGCTGTGGAGCCATGCCTAAAGTGAGCAAGAACATCTGCCTGGGAACTACCTCTTGCCTCACCCTGCGTGGTGGGTGCTTTGGCTTTGGACGGGAAGGCTGCCTTTCTGAGGGTCCACAAGGTCATCTATGTGGTCTTCAGGGGGAAGAATGGGGCTGCTGATAAGCTTCCAGATCAGTGGGGGAGGGGTTGTTACTATGGGCCATTTCTTGCCAACCTCTTGCAGGTTTGTAGCCCTTGGACCCTGAGATATGGAGATCCAAGGCCTTTGTAAAATGTTCTCTGCAATATTCACTCTTGCCTTTCTTCTCTCCTTCTCATCCATGGTTTATGAAGCACTAGGAAAATTCAATAGCAGATTTGAAATATCTGGTCTGGGTGTTCATGGCCCATTCCTATGCCTGACAAGAATCCTGAGAAAGAAATCCTGATCCCTGCATGCTGCCCCAGGCATTGCTGCTTATCACCTTTTGCGTGGGCCTGACACATCCCAGAAAAGTAAGCATGCACCGTCTGAAGCTCCTACAGACATGCTGCTCTGCCATTGCATCTCCTTCCTGACCTGCTCTTCCTGTCCTGGCTCTTTCCTGAGCTCAGGTTGCCAGACAGGGTGCTGCTTTTCTGGACTATAGGCTATTCCAGTGCCATCTTCCTCTGTGACTCAGACCAGTATCATTCATGAGAAGGACCAGGATCATAACCATTTCTTTTCACCACTATCCTGTTTAATCCTCTGCTTATGGTGATAGACACTAAGTGAAAGCCTGTAGGAGCGTCTGGGTTTGTTCTAGCTGGAACTCTGTCCTGGTACTTGGAATTGACAATCATGTAAATGACAAGGGAGGAAATTGTAGGCAGAGGAAAGACTGTAGAGAGGGTGTTTCCTTGTGCAATACTTGAAGGACTGGGGAAATGATCATCACATCCCTGAATATGACTGTTCAGGCCATGGTGCTCAAAGGGTCACATCAGTTTGTCCTGTGAGTGGTTTGAGACAATGCCACCTGCAGAGTCTTACTGTAAGTGCTCTGTAGACGCACCTGAAGGCCTGTGCTCATACTACTGCTTTGCAGCTGGTGGGGGCTACTGGCCTGGTGGACTTGAAATCCCCTGTCCTGAAGGTGTGGTCCCCACAGAGCCTCCCAGCAGTCTTACGTATTGCATGGGTGTATAAGAAGAACAGCGGGAAAAAAACTGATTCCAGGCTTTCTCTGTCTGAAAAAAGCACTATGGTTGTCTGCCCTGAGCATTGGCGTTTGCAAGGTGTAGTAGGGCAGACCAGCTGCAGGGAATTAATTTCTTCTGTTCCAGGCACTAACAAAAATTGTAAGCTGTGAATAAAAGTCATTCTGGAGCTGGTGCATCTTTGGAGAAAGTGCTGGGGCGGATGTAGCTGGAAAGTTGCAGACCTGTAGGATTATCTGTAAGAGAGACTGCACAGTGGGCATTCAGTCCTTTACAGGGTGGTAAGTTCTGTAAAAAACTGGTTTGGTCATAATAACTTTTCACATTATGTGTGTAGGGCTGACTTATCCAGCTACTCTCCACTGTTCTCTTGCAGTATTCTCTCCTTTGCATAAGGATTGCAAATTCCGGTGGGCTTAATTAAACCATCTCTTAATAACTGTTCTTTAGACAGCCCTCCCTCCACCTCTTGCTCAGCCTGGGGTCTGCNCACCTCGGCGGGGGCTCTGCACAGTGGCCGGTCCCGCGGGCTGCCAGACAACGGCGGCACCAGCCATCACACTGTTTTGACAGCTCGGCGGAGCGGCAGTTCGAGCGAGCGCAGAGGCTGCTCAGCCGCGCAAGTGCTGAGCGAGGCTGAGCGTCGCACAAAACCAGACTTTGTCGCTCTCGGCTCCCCCGGCACACGGCGCCCCGCCGTACTCGGCCTCAGCCCCGGCCCCCAGCTCGCTCCACTGCATGGTGCTGCAGGAACCGGAGCTGCTGCTCCTGCCCCCATGGTTTCTACAAAGCCTGGTTATATAAAGTTTAATTATAATACTTGGCTTCCGTGTGCCGCTTTCTATCTGCAGATCTCAAAGTGCTTTCTAAGCATTAAACAAGCCTCACAATGCCCTCTCCCGTCTTCATGTAGGAGGGTTTGCTACACCCGTTCTGTATTTATTTTAAATGCTGTCAGGATAAACTGAAGTGCAGAGATGGGAAAAGGCTTGCCCAAAATCATCCAGCACGTCAGTGGCAGAGCTGGATGCAGAACTGAGAAGTCTTCTTAATTGGTTCCCATCTTTAATTCTCCAGGAATGCTGCCTTTCTCTGGGAACAGCTGTGCCCGGGATCAACTTTTGGGGGTTTGGGGATCTAACTGGCCTCTGTGCTGATCTGCAGTGAAATGCCTCAGTGACCTACACACAGTTCATACCAAGGATCTTCTCCTTTTGGGAGCTATTCCTCTAACCCTGCTCAGAAAGTTCAGGCCAAAGCCTGGACACTGCATGTGGTGGCTTTACTTGACTTAATTTTATGAACTGCAGGGGAGGAAAGAGTGGGACCTCAGCTCAAGGTCTTGCTATCAGCAGCTGGGAAGCCAGTTTGGCTCTAGTGCATTTGTACCTCAGAAGGGACCATTCTCTGGCATCTCCTTTCCCATCCCCCTTTATGAAAGGTCAGGGAAATGAATGGGACAGGGAGATGTGCACGCCTGTAAATATTTAGCAAGCCAATCGCTTTTACATTTCAGATTTTGCTCTATGCCATGGCTGTTAATATCAGTGAGGCATTAGCTCTGAGAAGCACCCATCACACTGTTAACACTGAAAGTGCTCCATCAAAGCAGCTCGCCGTGAATTACAGGGCTTGAGCTTGCTTCATTAGCCTGGAGTTTGTCCAGCAGGAACGTCAATCCCAGACCCGCAGTGGAAGAGAAAAACCCTGGTAACAAATTAAAAGGAGCATTCCCTTCAGAAGTGATACTGCCCTGACAGGAGCTGGGACAGGGAGCACCTTTATCTTACATGGAGAGATCTTGCCTTGATAGAATGCAGAAAGTTGCCCTGATCTGTTCCATCTTTATCAGAAACCACCTTACATGAAGAGTTTTTTGGCGGGGTGGAGGGACAGGACCATTTCCTTATGCTCTTTGGCTGTGTTTGCAGAGATTTTTTTGTCTCAGAGTAAGGATGCTGAATTTTCGGTGCAGGGGGGAAACCCTCTAATCCCCAGCCCCCGAGCTGCAGCCAATTGCAGTTATGTGTTGGGCTCAGGGTCAAAATTTGACTCAGATTTCGTTTCATTTGCACAAAGACTCATTGACGCCTAGGCCTAATGAACATCAATATTCTTAATGACAAGGAAAAGATCTGTTTTATGGGACCCCAGACAGGCAGCGTCTCCATGCTCCTTCTGCAGAATCACAGGAAAATAGTCCCAATCTTCCACATGTTTGGGTTACCAGTGTTGCAAAGTTCAAGCCCCTCCACAGATAAGAGCATCTTTCTTGGGAACCTCTGTCCAAGTTTCACAGGATTAAGTGCTGTGCTGTCTTCTCACCCTGGCTTCTGTGTTTCCAATAAGCAATCCAATTACACACATTCTTTCATTAGACTTGTGATGATACTGTTGATTTTCATGCCAAAAGATTCATAGAAACATGATGGGAATTTTTGTTACTTTGTGATTTTTTTTTTCTCCAAACTAAAAAATCCAAAAGAATTATTCTGGGAAAAAA
>VXAX01001003.1:979669-1020113 GCA_013399835.1 Leptocoma aspasia | reverse complement strand
AAAAAGAAAAAAAAAGAAAAAGATTGCTACAATTGAAACACAAGATTGAATGGGTTGCATTTGTCAGGTTCACTTGTACTTCTGTTTTGGTTTTGGGGTGTTAGGTTATGGGGTTTCTTTCCCATATAATTTTGCATTTCTACCCTCAGCCTTTTGCATCTTTGGCTACCAGATGTGTCCCACATTGAAGAATTATTTCTCCTCCCTGGAGTGAAATAAATGCAATCAATATGAGTATTGCTCTCAGGGCCTTGAAATATTACATTAATGTTCCATGTGGTGACATTTTAGCTGGAATTTTCAAATACATTATGATGGTTCAAATTAATATTTATCAGATCAGCTTTTATATTTTGCAAAAGAGAGAGAGGAAGAGAGAGAGAGAGAGAGAGAGAGAGAGAGAGTAAGCATTATTAAAATACAAAATGCAGATGAATTCCAAAATCGATGGTCCATTTTACCAGCACTTTCAAGGGGCTGTGTTTTGCTTTCTGGGTTTGTTTTTAAATTTATTAGTTTTACAGGCAAATCTATTTATCTTCCTTCATTTTTTTTCACCCATTCAGGGCTTTTCAGTTGTTTCTTTCTTTCACTCTTCTTCATTATCCCAAAATGTAAATTATGACGTTAGCTAGGTTTTTTCTTTTTTTTTCTTTTCAGTGATTAAATCTGCTACATGACATCTTTGTCCTTTCTATAAATTAAATCATCTTTGCTTTCCACCTTTAGCCACTGCCAGCAGCAATACTCTGATTGCCAGCAATAAAAGTCCTCACTTTACGGTCTTTATTTCCTACACAAAGCAAACCCTCCCCCCCCTCCTTTCCCAGTGCTTATAGTGCCTTTTTAATTTTTTTTTTTATTTTGCTAAGGGGGTAGTGGGACTAACTCCTCTTTTCAGTGTTTCCCCATAAACAAGGAATTTGCAGAGAGCGATTGCAGAGGAAAAAAATCTAAACCACATTCCACTTTATTTCAGTCATTCCTAAACAAATTGTTCTATGAGGTGGAAAATCCAGGCAGATTAATGGTGTCATTTGTTTTGCTTTTTTTATATTTGTCTTCCCCCCCTCGCCCCATTCCCCTCCTGCCACTTTGATTTGGTGAAAATGTTTGAAAATGTAAAAAAAAATGGTTTTTTAGACTAAATGCAGCTTTAAAGATTTGTGGATNTTTGCAATTCGTAGAGGAGAATTTTTGGAAGGGTTAATGGTCTGATTTAGAACTGAACGGTACTTCCAAACTTTTCCTATTTTCAGCCTTTTTCTTCTTCTATCTCTGCAATAGTTTTACTGTAAGAATGTGTTGGGAGTTTGTGACATACAGACAGCTACAGGAAAACATATGTATGTATGTGTTTGCACATGAGTGTGAAAATATATATATATGCTATATATGGAAAACTAAATTTTTATAAATGCTCACAAATGCACACTTGCGTGCTCTCCCTTTCTGTCTCTGGGTGTACAGATGTAAATACTCCAGCCTGCCCTTCCTATTTTCCTTCAGTGCTGATCTGGGCAAAAGAACGACAGGAAACTTGAAAAAGAAAAGGAGGAGGAATCGATTGTTCGACCCGCACTTGAACTCTCCTGAAAGAGATAAAGCAGAATTTTCAATAGGTCCCCTGCCCTTTTCACTAGGAGGGAAAGAGGAGAAGTAAAACAAGAGATATTTATATGACAGGCACTGCTGAAAATAGCGTTTCAGAGCAATAAAAGAAAAAAGGCAAAAGAGATTCAATGGTAAAAAAAACCCCAAACCCACAACAACAGAGAAACTCTTTTTCTTGTGCTCCCCAACAGGCGCATGAGCAGCTCATCCTGGAAATGCATGCATGCCTCCTATAGATCTGTTTGAAATTATAGTTGTCATTGAGAGTGAATTTATGCTTCTATTGATCTGCAAAAGGAAAATATTAAATGGTTTGGTTTTGATCTTTAGCTGACCCTAGGGTCAAGGGTAGCCTAAGATTAGTATTCATAGAATTCATCACCAAATTGTAGTCTGCATCTACTTTATGCAAACGTAGGGAAAACACTGAAAGATAAACACAAAGCAAAATGACGAACAATTTCACCAGCACCCACCCCATTAAAAATACAACCCTTAGACAATAAAAGCAGGGAGATACGTACATGCACAAATCCAGGTAACTGCACACAGCATAGATGGGGAAATGGAAAGGAAATACAGGGAAGCACAGAGACAGAGACTGGGAATTACACACATGGGAAAAGACACACGACTCGGAACAAATATCAACGCACAACTATACTCAAACATGCCTGCATGAGCACCTCAGCACAACTGCAAGGGAACATACAAAAGGCAAAACAAATACAGAAGGAACACTTCATATAGATATATATACACACACCCCCCAGGAAAAAGGTCCACTTCTGGGGTGAAAAAGATTATGTTCACAGATTCTCGGACAAAGCCAAAACCAAGAAGCAAAAACAAATGCAGTTAAACAGGTGCACATACTGATATGTGCTGACAAACACGGGGATACACAGTTGTAAACATGTCATGACACATACACAAATGCAGACACTTGCATTAGGCATTGTGGATGTCCCTTGTCAGTAAGTGTGACACAAAGTTAGTGAAATAATAGAGAAAGAAATATAGCCAGGTATGAGTAAAATATGCTTGCAAAAATCCTCCACAAGTCGTCCCAGTTCAGAAATTCAGGGGACAATGCTGATTAGAGAAGCAAAACTATTTCACTCACTGATGGACATTCAAAGGCACAGGGAGATCTGTTTACTCACAAGGAGAGTGAAGTCTACTCACAGGCACTAACAGTCCGAGCTGTAGCAGAAACACTCCTGCATGGACATAGTAAGTGCCATTTGTGCCCAAAGGATGTATCTGCTGAGAAATGAAAGCAAACTCAAAGAGCAGAAGGCCCAGTTCCCAGCCACGGAGTCATCCCAGAGGCAGGTGAAAATGTCTGTGACTGTTAGACCAAAACACCAACCCACAGCGTCTCAATTGGGCACCACAGCCTGCTTGCTAGCACCCCGGGAAACATAAGCAAAAGAAATTTGGTCCTTTCCAGGCAGATACAGCAAATACTGAGAGGAGAGCAGAATAAAAGATGGTTTCTGAGCTGTTTCCAAGACTATGTCCCATGTAGTCTTGGAGCTGAAAGCCAACATAGCCCCTTTGCACTTAGACTCTGCTTATGTAGTCTCAGTGTGGCTGAATAAATACAAAAACGTATAGAGCACTTGTAAGTGGGCAAAAATTGGTGAGGGAGAACAAAAAAATTTTTATGATCAGTTTTCCCCCAGTTACAGGTTTTTTGATTAAAGCTAATGTTAAAAATCTTAAAAAAATATTTCCTTTTGGTATACAAAACTTGAAGCTGAGCATTCACCAAAAATACAACATATTTAATGTTTGTTTTTTTTTTATTTTCCCTGCTATAATTAAGATTCATACTTTAGTGTGAAAGCCTCAACCAACTCTGAGGCCCACTATGCTTTGTACCATATAATTGCATTGCTAGAAACAGTCCTTGTCCTGAAAAGCTTGCATTGCAGGTAGAAGAGCAGGAAAAGGAAACAGGAGTATCTCTCATTTACCAGTGGAGCCGCAAGGAAGTGACTTGCTCAGGCTAGCCAAAGAGTCTTGGCAGAGCTAGGAACTGGAGCTGCATCTCCTGATTCACAGGCCATTGCTTCACAAATGAGATCATCCTCCTTTCCTGATTTAAATACCCCTTAGCGTGGGCTACTAGTCAGTCAGTATTTGTATGATCCAGTCATGAGACCCAATGAAAACAGTACTAAGCATGAACAGTGTTTGAGCTAAACTTGAGTATAGGAAGGGCTGTATCAGTGTGGCTGTGCCACGAGAACCTCTCAGCCCTGACGTTGCTTACCTGGCCTGGGAACACACTGGCCAGCGTATACCACTTCCTCAGAGGAAATAATGTCTACCACCAGGAGCATTATTTTGTCAGCATAACCACCTGTGTGCTTAGGCTCCAGAAGTACAGTTACCTGGGAAAGATCCCAGTCCCAGCACGAGCCATGGCTAGTACTTCCAAATATCTCTGTGATGGCAAGCACCTCTTGGTGTGGGCAGGGATGGCAGTGAGCATGGCTGTGCAGGCACCACTGGTGACAGCTGTGGGTCTGACAATGCTTGGCAGTAGGGAAGGGAGAGCATGCCAGGGAGCAGGGCTCTCTGGGGAGGATCTGGGAAATGACACAGCGGGTAAGATGAAGAAGTGGTAAAGGGAAGGGAAGGGAACAGCACAGAGATGTCAGTGGACTTCCTCTAATAGTGTGCAATGCATATTACTGGAAACTGATTCTGTAAGTCACTCATCATCCACTGCCTGAATCCTCCAAAGTCAAGGAGTGCTGTGTCTGTAAACTGTACAGCCTGGCCCATACTCAAGGACAGATCTCCTACAGCAAAGAAGCAGCACTCACTTATCATGACAGTAGGATGTTCTTTATTACAGCTGCAGTACACAGCTAGCCCCTTGCATGCTCTGTTTGGTGGATCACTGTCTCCTCAAACTGGTGAGGAAACTATACATTGCAATGACATTTCCCAAAATCATCCTCATGGTGGGAAAAGACTTCTCAGGCTAGCTGTACAAAAATGGTACATCCTTTCCCAACACTACCTCACTAGCGTTAAACTTGTCAGAGACTTGTTTTGATGTTGTGGATAGCAGAAGTGCAGGTAGGAGAACAGAGGAGCAGATGAACACATTTTCCCCTATTTGTTCAGTACATCCCAGTTTTTTATGTTGTATTATAATCATAGTTTTGATTCATCTACTGTACTTAAATAAATATGTATACTGGGCAGACTGTCACAGAGTACAGATTCAATCATGTTTTTATCCTTTTGGCAAACGGAGGAGGAGGAGTGTGAAAGAGGGAAGCAGCAAGGCACAAAGGTGGAGGCAGCAGAGGAAACTGCTGTTGTTGCTTCTGTTTCATTGTTTACTGTCTATAACTTTGTACAGCTTTTAACTCCACTGTTTGGCAAGAGAGCAGCTGGCACCACTTGCCTTTGGAGTGCATGTGCTGCCCTGGAGAGAGACAGCCCAGGTTAGCTAATGTGGGAAGACATGGGATCTTTTCTCAGTGAGAACATGGGCTTGGAGCTTCAGACAGCAGTGCTGAAAATCCTCTCAAGTCTGAACAACCCCTCTCTGCCTTGGATCTCTCATCCGTTCATCATTCTGCTTCTTTTCTCTTTTTGCAGGTTTATTTCAAAACAAGCTCCTGTAATTTAGTTCCCCACTAAAATACCATCTAAACATCTTCCCTTTTGCCACCCATGGAAAGCCAGTACTCCTCTCTCTGCCTTAATATTGAGCCAGTCCATAGCTCATGTGCTGTTGGCAGTGCTCATTTTTAAATGGTGTTGAAAACTAAGTCCTTGCCATTTGTCATTGTTAGACTTCCATAGCACTTTCTTCCTGCATAACAGCTCTAACCTGGGTGTATTGACTGAATCCTAAATGGCTGATGGCCAAAAATTTCTAGGTAATTTCAGTGGGACTTGATACTCTTCATATCTGGTCATAACTTGATCATATAATTTGGCTGTGTACTCTTAAAGAGCTGCTGTGGCTGGTGGAGTCATTCTTATATCCATAATAGTTTGTAAGGCACTTAAGGGTACCTTTGGATGAAAAGCACTAAATAAACGTTCAGCAAGATGAAGTTATTTATCCATGTAATCACCTGTCACTTCCACCCAATTTTTGTTCCTCCCTGTCCCATCCAATCGGCCATATTATATGCTCATGCATATGGTCATGCACTCATCAATCCACCTTTATCCATATGCAGAGACACTCAAGTATTATGAGAGCTACACAGAAAGACAGATGCATGCATCTAATCCTTCTCTCCTCATCTGTCCTCATCCAGCTCCTACAGACACATAGTGACATTTTTTAAGCACTTAAGTGACTTAGGATCCTAAGTTTCACTTTGGAGAGAGGCTTAGGAGTTTAAATGTCACTGAAAGTCAGCAAGATGTGTTCTCCAGATTAGAATTCCTCAGGTCTGTAAGTGTCTTATTTTCAAAGTGCTCTCTTTATCTAAATATTCAGATAGGCACCTTGTAGATTATCAAAACTGTTTAAGATAGGCACATAAATCCAAATGATTTTAATGTAGCTTGCCTTGAAAATTTTAAGACCCCTCTGGGCACTTATCTTTCAAAGGCATCTAAATCCTCTTGAAAAATTGGTATCAAGAGCATCTAAGATCCTGTAAAAAACAGCTCTTAAGTTACTCATAACCAAACATCAGAAGAGTGACTGCTACCTTAGGTAAATCCATATTCTAGCAATGCAGTTTACAAAAAAGGTTACTCAGGTATTTTTTTTATTTACCAAAATCCCATGAGCTTGTAAAAATACAGCATAAGAATCTCTTGGCAACCCAGGCAGCAGGACCAGACCTGTGGAGCTCCTGCCCATGTTCCTGGAAATGGGATGCCTGTGCCATATATGAGTCTCAGCAGAAAGTTATATACAGCCCTATTTGTTATAATCATCAAAAGTCTTCATCATTAACAGGCAGAAGGGCATTCACTTGTCAGAATCCCCTGGCTGACAGTATTTCTAGCTGTGGTCAAGGAAAAACTTTGTGGGGAGGGGTTGATGGCTCTGGTATTTGAATAAACTCATCACGTTCAGCAGACAGTCACTGGTGCTGGTTCTGGCATCCACCACTTTATGTAAGATTCTGCAGAAAAATCCCATAAAACAAACAAGATTTCCAGGAAAGAAAATGAAGCAAAAAATCCTGCCCTCTTATAAATTATGTCCAAGTAGGCTGAGCTGGCAAGAATGCCTTCAAGTGTGAAGTTCTTTCCATTTTATGGATAGGAGTTCCCCAGAGACCATCTTCTTTCATCTTAGGGTTTTTTCTCTTGAAGTTCTTTTTTTTTTTCCACTGGGGGTGGAGGGCAGATAGAGTGTGCATGATTTGGCTGGTAGAACCAAGAATCTGTCAGCAGAAAAAGGGCCGTCAGCAAGAGAAAGTGAGCTGCAAATTGTCCATTTCTAAACTGCCTGTTCATCTGACACTTGTGAGCTCAGAAGCCACCTGTTCAGCTATCAGTCACCAAGTGAAAATGAAGCTTTCCTTAAACGAAGATTTTGACGTACAGAGAAAACTAAAAGAGAAAAAAAAAAAAAAAGGAGGAGCAAACAAAATTATTCTGAATTTACTCTACTGTAAAATGAGAATAGAAACTAAAGCTGAAACCCAAGGGAAGGTTTTTACTTCCCCTTCTCCCCAAACTGTAATATAAAAAGTGGTTTTTTAAACAGCAGCACAAACATACAATCAAAAAATGCAACACCTTTCATGCAATGTTTTTGCAGAAATCCAAAAGTGTTTCTGAAGCTGCCATCTCTCTTCTCCCTCCTCCCCAAATAGTGGCAGATTTTTGGGGTGTGACTGACTCCTTGCTAAAAGAACACTCTGAATGTTAACAAGTGGTGTAGGTCTTTGAAGTTGTGAAACTAAAGAGTGGATTAGCTGTGATACCAAGTGCGGAGTTGGTTTTCTCCTTTCCATGCAAGGTCAAATTAAGAGTGGACCAGCCAGCGTCCCAAAAGTAGACCATACTAAGCAGCTGATTATTTTTTGCCCTCTTCAGGCACACTGCATTCGCCTCTGAAGGAGAATTCAGGGCAGCAGCCAGCAGGGTTGACTCTTACGTGCGAGGTTTTTCTGGCTGACCACAGAGCACACAGCCTATGTGCCTGATCAAATAGCTTGGTAATTTCATCATTTCAGACTTTTATGGTTTTTCCAGTTGCTGCTGCTTTTATAAACAAGCATTTCGGTGACCTTCCCCTCCGGACATCAGCGCATTCAGCTCTGCAAGAATCCCAAGCTCTGAAAGTTTATAAATAAGCCTTCTATCAAGTTCCACAACAGGTGTGACCTCCCCCCCTGTCCTAAAACCGAACAGTTTCAACAAGCATATAAAGACTGCACAGTCCTGTCTTAAAGGGGAAGTACTCTGGAGAGCACTGTATAGGCCCTGGTACTCTCAATAGAAGGACTGGCTCATTGCAAGAAGGGATTGTGTGGCCGTCGTCTGGGGACAGCTGTGCCTTTGAGGTGGCCCTTTAAACAAGAGCGAGAGACACAGAGTGGAATGGTGCTCACCATGACCTACATTAGCATGACATTCCCAGGCTGTCCCACACACTGACTCCGGAATTGATTATGGTGGGTTCTGAACACTGTCTGCCTGGCTGAGAGATGAGATTACTGGGAGATTTTTGTCATAAGCAGAAGATGCACTACCAGAATCGCTTCACTTTGATTTGGCTCCCTGCCAGTATGTCAATGACACATTGGCAACACTGAGTGGAGAAGGAAGGAACAAGTTCTCCTGTAAACTGTAAAGTGGACAGTCTCATACTTGTCTGGATTTGCTTATTATCCTAATTTCTGGCATGTAACTGTACATGCATTCAGTTTACTCCTTTTCTGCTGTCTTCCCAATGTTAGAGGGAAACCAGAGTCCTGAAGAATTGAAATCTGAGATTGCAGTTCCATTCTCTGGGTGAGCAACTCAAAAGCTGATATTGAAACAAGAATGAGGCTTCTGACTTTGTAAGAGGCTCCTCTCGATTCTCTCTCCCTCCATTTAGCTCAACCAGAGAAGGTTTGGGTTGGACATCAAGAATTATTTTTTCACTGATAAGGCATGTTAAGCATTGGAACAGGCTGCCTATGGTAGTGGTGGTGTCACTACTCCTGCAAACGTTCAAGAAACAACTGGATGTGACACTTCATGCTACGGTTTAGTTGGCATGGTGGTATTCAGTCAAAGGTTGGCCTTGATGATCTTGGAGAAGTCTTTTCCAGCCTTAATGATTCTGTGATTCTATGATCTCAGCAGAAACTGTGAAACTGGGGAATTCACCAATGGGAAATACTATTTCTCTCTGTGTTCTACAAAGCTGTATGATATTGTCTGATTATACATTACATTACATTACATTTCAAAGGAAACAAATGACTTGAAGTGTCCAAGTGGTCTTCTTGGTGTAGACCATTATACCATATAAAATAGCTATATGGTACTCAGGGAAAGATGCCATTGAGATATTTAGACAGCAGAACACAGGGGTCACTTCAGTCCCAATATAAACAGTGGTAAGTGGATCTCAGTATCATTGTGACAGAGATTGACAGGAAAATACCCAATAAGTACAGCTGAGGATGCCACTGTGGCAAAGGAGGGAGGAAGACCCAATCTGCTTAGTGCAGTGAAAAGAATCAGTGTGATGGGGAATACCTGGTACAATCAATATGTGTTAGTAAGCAAGTGTGATGGTGTACTGTGGGACAAACAGAATAATTCCACATCCAAGAGGTTCAATATGGTCAACAGATATGAGGAACCTAGTGTAATTGATTGGAAAAGGGATTTCAATGAATGTTAGTGGGGGGTGTGGAGATTATAAGGATGTAGTCAATGGGCCATCAGGTCTTCTGGCTTTCAAACTTCATGTTGCCTGCTCTTGACACTGAGAATTGCTTTAAAGAATATTTGTTGTAACATATAAACCATACAGTTTGCAAAGTGTGATCATGTTGCTGTGGTGCACAGTGTCAAGTGGATCTACCACAATGAATCGTGCTTGTCCACATGGGGCAGGTAAGCGGGTGAGTGGGGCGTGCACAAGTGCTAAAAGGAGTGAGGAGTCAGATATAGAGAACTGGTGGTGGTGCTGCAGGTCTCGTGCTTTTTCTTGTCCCTTTTCTGCAGCATTATGGAAAGATTTGGTTCTAAGAACACCCTGAGTAACCTACAGAAAGCAATAAGAGCAGCCATTTGGCTCATGGTGAGCCTCGTCCCTTCTAATGCACTTGTGGTCCCCCTGGGCCACATCTAATTGCTGCTCAAACACAATAGATGCAACTATGCATCATGCCAAAACCATTCAGAATAAGCCTCACACAGTGAGATTTGTTGTCCGTCTTGATTTTTTTTTTTTTTTTGCACAGTGCAGGTAAGAAAACTTTTTAAACCCCATCCCTATGATCTACAGCATCTGCATCTAACTGGCGTCTGTCAAATCCCTAAGAGATTCTAAAGAGAGGGTTACTTCAGAGCTCCATGAGGATCACTGAGTATTTTCTATTTTGGTGAAGAGACAGTTCCTTCCCAGGAAGTCTCTGCACACAGAAGCTTTTGGTGTGGACAGATTTTGTTCTCCACTATAAATCAAAGTCCGTTCCTCCCTTTCAACTAACGTCACCCTCTGGACTGTAGTTATCTCTAACGGCACTTTGACAGGAAGGGACAAGCTCTCTCCTGTGATAGTGTCTTTGAAAAGACATCTAACCAGATGTATAAACTCCCATTTGAAAGCAAACTAATGTTTCTGTTTGCTGCTACAAGAACTGACTAATCTTTGCTCTATCTGAATCCTTTGTCTGACACTATAAGTCCTGGTTGTTATCTCCCCAGTAAAGTTTTACCTGCAAAAATTATCATTTTTCAGGGGTTAGTGTGTGGCCACTTAGAGCAAATGAAGATAGTGTCATGCTTCAAACAGGTGTATGGCTGTAAGATGGATGCCCACTTGTACACATGTATACGCATATATATGCAGGAATATATATATCTGTATATATATATATATGTATATACATTATCTGGACATTTATAGGAAGGTAAATGGATATATACAAACTCAGTCTGTGGTAGTTCAAATATAAAGCATACCCTGGTTAAGGACTCACACTGCTTAAGACAGGCTTTAATAAACTGCTGGAGTTCCCTATGCACAGGGAGGTCCAGCACTGGTGGGGAGGGCAGATGGACAAGTACAGTGTGAAGAAAGTAAACACACAAAACAGAAGAACTATAGCAGCTCTGTAATATGGCCAGAAAGCCATGGGTGTCCAGGATTCAAAACTCAGTGCACTGAAATCTCTGGTTACTAGCAAAAGCATTTGAAAATAAATATAGACACAAGTTAAAATTATACCATTTTTGACAAAGTAGACAGTAGTTGAAATATAATGAGGCACTGTAGAAAAATGCCCCACCACCAAGTGAGCACTTGCTGGGTGGATTAACCAGCATTCCTTCTCCTCCATTGAGTGGTGTCACAAGCTAATAAATATTTCAGAATTGGCTGTATTCAATCCAGCCCTTGTCCCGGTTGACGTCTGTCCTCTCAGTTTTCAGAAGGAGACAGGTGCAGAAGGATGAAAAGGGATTTAATTACTAAACATCCCCTACTCCCAGAATCCAAACACATGCTGTACTGTACATATACACCACACCTACTGTACTCACAAGCACATATAATACTCATGCACACAGAGTCACACCTACTGCACTCTGCCACACACCTTACCAAATCCACAGTGCACACAGATTGTGTTTTGGAAGTAGAAGATTCACACTGCACTGCACCAATGTGTTTTGGCCATTGCACATGGAAGGTGCATGTGTGTTATAACATGTATTCCTCCTCTGGAGCCACACATCTGGTTACAGAAATGCAAGAAAAACCAAAAAGACCTGTTTATGCCCTGCTTCTGGCAAGACTCAAAAAGATTAAGTGTTGACTCTAGCTCTTAGGCAGCAAGTAGGTATTTTTTCCCTTCTGTTGCTGAATGTCACCATGTAGTCCCTCACCTGCAGCAAGCACACTATGTGTGACTTGTTTATTAATACAAGTGACTTATTTACTCTATTAATAGTTTCTGTTACACACTTTGCTCTGAAACAAGAGGTGTACAAAGGCCCTAACCACAGCCTTTACAATTTCTGTTCTTACAAGGCCAGATTTCCGGATATTTTGCACCCACAAGTGAGTGTGTTTTCAAGAGCTCCCATGTAGACACCACACTCTAAGGGGGGGAGGTGGTGCTACTCATTCCGTTAATATCTGGATCACTGCTCTGGGGATGCTATCTTCTCTTCCAAAGACTTCCCTGCTTTTTGACAGGGAACATCTAGCAGCATTTCTCACAGTAACAATAGTCTGGAAATTGTGGGCAAATTTCAGTTCAAAAACCTGTATTCAACCTCTTTAAGTTTTCCTGGCACTTTCTGCTACTAACAGGATACTCCTTCGTTTCCTATTCCAGGCTGTGCTGGCGTAACTGCTCCTGTGAGCTGCTGAGCAGCAGTTGTGCTCCACCACAGGGACAGCTGCGTGGCACAAAGAGCAGTGGTAGGAACATGGCCAAGTCGGTGGTGCCTCGGTGGGGGCTTGGGAGATAACAGCTCTTCTCAGATCTGTCCCTCACCATTGGAAGAAGTCGTCAGGTCATTTTATGCCAGTTGCCTCAGTTTCATCATCTGTAAAATGAGGCCAGTAATATGAACTTTTGGAAAGTGATTTGAGATTTACTGAGCTAGCAGATACTTGTCTGTGTAGTCTATTAGAGTGCTTTGAGACCTTTGAAGGACTCCTGTGTGTATCAGTGAAATATATTGTTGTTACTGGCTAATTTAGGCAGCAAATATAAAAAAGAACAGAGTTGAAGAAAGGGAAAGTTGGGTGTTCCTCCAGTCCTGCTCCACTAGAATTATACTGTTGAGTCCTATCTAAGCAGGATCAAGACCAGGGAGTTCAAGCTGTAGGTAGTGACAAAGACCAAGGAAATAAAAGGTGATGGATAATGAAAGGAAATGGTTTTGTGTCTGGGCTAGAAGGGGTTTCCAGATAATGTATCACTTAGGTCCAATGCAGAACACCATTGGTTTTAGAGTGAGGTAATTAGTGTATCAGAAAATTGGGGGAAATTATGTATGTTTTTAAGATGGGTTATTAAAGCAAGCCATGCATTATGGAGAAGGGAAACTGCTTTCTTTGTTTTATTTAAGTTAACCTTGGAGAGCAGAGAAAGAATATGAGGATGATAAGACACATGTTCTGGTATAAGAGCACATGTGGTTGCAATATTAGGTCCCCCATTGCCTCTCATATACTGCAGACACATGTTTATGTGCACGTATGTGCATTCATGCATACACACAGAGCAGAGTCTGTAAATGTTCTTGCTACATGTGCACAGTACATATAGGCATATGTGGGCTTCTCACCCTTTATATACAAACCTCCCTACACATTCAGGATAGAAGCAGTCAGACCTGGTATGTGTCACACAAATAGTTGGAATAGTCTACTTAAATGTTGCACATAGAATGACATGTGATAAATATAGCCTGTTCCCACCATGCTTATACCACTTGAAATACTTCTGCAGACTCATTTACAGATGCACAAATACTTTATTATAGTAATCTTAGGTTTCATAGGCATCCACAAATTGTAATCAAAATTCATACTATTTTTACACAAATAATTGTGTAAATGATACATACTGAGCAAAAGTCCTGTGCAAGTTCCCATACGACCCCATGTTGTTATCTACATTAATTAACTTGCAAATTCTGAGCTTACAAACTTTGCCTGTGTGTCTGCACAGACTTGGTGCACTGTGTGTTTGCATATACTCTATTGATGGGCAATGTCCTCTCAGTGAAAAATTCTGTCTCTCCTTTAGCAATCTGTGGAATTATTCAAATGCTGAGTTGTACCTCATTCTCCATTTCACTCAAGGGTTTTAGGGAATTTCCAAGGAACCCCATTTCCATTAAAGTCTACAGGGGTTTTCTGGAGGAGATGGGCTGCTTAGTTAAAAACAGGAGTGCTGATTAAGTTGATTCCACTGAAACTCCCACTGTTGGTTGACTCTACTGTCTGCATGACCATAAGAGTTTTAATTTGATTTGAAGTATAAAGCATGTTTGTTTCCCCAAACTGCTCTGTTGGTCTCTGATGCTCCACATACCCTCAGCATGACTCGGTGGATTTGCACAGCATTGCTTATTATGAAGAGACACCTCAGATTTGAGGAATCAGAGCTTAAAACTGTTCTTTTCTGTACAAGATTTCTCAGCAAAAGCACCCAAAAGAGCAGTTAATTTAAACAGGCAGATTCTCACCATTTTATAAGTGAAATAAAATGTTCCTATAATTTGGGGAAAGTAAGAGGAGCTGCAGGTGTCCAAGTAGGAAGCACTAATTTGCGGCACTGGGGCTTTACTGGCACGCTGCTGATAGGGGAATTGGTAGGGATAGGGGAACTGGGCATCAGGCAGACCCTTGTCTTGTCTTTGGGAATGCAATCACTATTGTAAAGCTCTGTAACAGCCCAAATCAAAGGGTTATAGCTGCATCCTGGAGCACTGAGAGAAATAGACCTGACTCCAGTTTTGATCTTTCCACCCATTCATGTTAATTATGACCCATATTCTACTCTGCAGTTGGGGTTAAATCTGTGACTAATGTGGGCATGTGGGGATCATTCTTTTGATTTCAGGGACCAGGACAGGCCTGTGCATTGCTCAAATTATTTGCATTTAAATCAGGACTCTTCAGTAAATATTTGGGGAGGGGTTTTTTGTGTTTTTGTTGTTTCTTTTTTTTTTTTTACCATCCATCACAGAATAGCAGATCAAGTGATACAGTAAGCTACAGATTTTCAGAAGGGATAAACACTTTGCCTTTATTTAATTGTAAAAACACCATTTTAAAATATTCCACTTTGTTAAATAGGAGTCTTCTGTGGCACAGAAGTTTTTTGTCTGTGCAATGTTCTGTTTGTTTTTTTTTTTACCCCAGAAGGGACTGGACATGTGTCCTGTTTCTGTGTGAAATAGATTGACCTTCATCAGGATAGAATTTAGAAATATTATATTATGAAAACTTTGAGGCTTTTGTGGAAAAGTTCTTATGTAAAGGATGAGACCCAGAAAGTAGGAATTCAATTGCAAGAAATAATGGCCTTAAATTGCAACAAAAAAAAAAATTAGGTTAGCCATTGGGAGAAACTTTCTTGCGATAAGGATAGTTAAACATTGGAATAGATTGTCTAGGCAGGTTGTACAATCTCCACCAAAAGAAGATTTTAAGAACAGGCTAGGCAAACAAGAATGATGTGGCTGTTGCTGGCCCTACATAGAAGTAAGTGGCCAGAGTAAGTGACCTCTAGTGTTCCCTTCTAATCCTATATTCCTATTATAGTAAAGGTCTAAGATTTAGCATTGCTTGGCTTATAGCTAGTACATGGATCTGTGCAGTGAGATGGATAGTTGGATGTTGAGGACACATATATCCTTTCTCACATTAACACTAGTTATGGTTATGGTCCATCTAAATTCCAGTGCATTGCTTAGAAAAATGTGCCCTTTAATTTCCTAATAAAACAGCTGGGTAAATTCTTCTACTTGCAGCTAAAGGAAAAAGAAAAAAAAAAAAAAGAGAACACTTGAAATGAATTTTTAATACAGATTTGAGTGGGATTGCAGCAGGCACTTCTGATCTGATAATTGCACTGGATCAGCCACAGTCATCATCTTTTTTTCTCTTCAGAAATTTTGTGTAAGACTTCAGTGCTGGGGAAAGTTCTCAGGCTGAGTGCTTACAATGTCTCCAGGTAGCTGGAGAATGGGGGAAGTGGGAAGCAGCATGGACAGGGTGGGCCCTTAAAGGTATGGGCAGCCAACAGCTGCCAGTTCTCATCCCTTTGCATCCAGTCAGTAAAAGGAAGGTCAAGAGAAATTCTCACAGTTTATTTAATCTGTGACCTATACTGACATTGCCAGAAAACGTAACTCAGATGGCTGAGCCCAAAAGACTAAGCAAGGAAAAAAAAAATTAAAAAAAAAAAAAAAGGATAAAGATATATGTGTTGTTTTGAACATAGACACTNTATACTGAAATTGCCAGAAAACGTAACTCAGATGGATGAGCCCAAAAGACTAAGCAAAGAAAAAAAAAATTTAAAAAAAAAAAAAAAGGATATAGATATATGTGTTGTTTTGAACATAGACACTTCTTTTCCTTTGTACCTTGCTTTCCAAAGCAGGAATATTGCAGGAGCTGCTGTTTGGGCAGCCACTGACTTGAAAGTGCAAGTGAAACTTTGAAGGGTTCTTCCTCCTCAGTGCACCCTGTATGAGTGGTTCACAGAGCTTATTTGCAACCTACTGAGGTTAAGCTCTCTATTCCCAGTGCAAACACAGACAGAGGCATGCCTGCCTAGATGGCAGCTCAGAGGAGAAGCCAACCTGGCTACTGATTCACAGCCTGTGTTCTTCCTTGGTTTTGAAAGGCTCAGGCTAAAGTTCCCTAGGCAAAAGTTAGCCCTTTGGAATACCCCATAAAAGGGTATTGGAATAATACTTGAAATGTATTTCTCTTTTTTCTTTTAAGGCTATCCCAGACTCATTACAATAGCTTAGTGTCTTTCCTAATTGATACTGGAACATATTGGCTGGTATTGCTATCAGTGCATCCTACTAGTGAGGCAGAGCTTGGATCAGCCAAAGAGTGCTTTTGTTGGCTTGGCATGGCTTAAATTAGTTTCTTGAGGGAAATCAGCTATCTTGGTAAAAGCACTTTGGTTTCTGATTCACTGCAGCTACACTACATCTTTTCACAGTGTAGAAATACAGTTAAAAAATCATGGCCCTAATTGACATTACCATAAATAATTTCTAGCATAGGCCTGGCTCTGAGTAAATGGGGAAGTACAGCAAGAAAAGTATCTGTGTCCTATTACCAGCTGCCCTAAGCCAAATCTTGCCTTGAGATCTTCCCAGCCTTGGTCCTGCAGCTTCACAAAACAGACCTTGTGAGACTGGTACAATCCTCAACAGTTGGGAATACAGTGATAACCACAGAGGGAAATTTAGGCTAGCTTTTTTCACTCAGTGTGACAACACTCCTAATAGGACAGTTGTACTATGAGATGAAGGGCAAAGATTCTATGTGCCTTGATCCCTGTTTTTCCTTTCCTTTCCTTTCCTTTCCTTTCCTTTCCTTTCCTTTCCTTTCCTTTCCTTTCCTTTCCTTTCCTTTCCTTTCCTTTCCTTTCCTTTTTTTTTCTTGTGCCATTCTGGAAAGCCATTGGCTGCTGCCTGAGATATCCAGAGAGATGCGGCAATTAATTTTCTTTTAATCAAGGTCGGATGAAGTAAATTGGTGCGGCTCTGCAGCCCCTCATTTTCTGTTTTTGCAGTGATGCAAAACAAATATGATCAAATTATGCTCCTTCTCACCTTATTGAATTAGGAAGCGTGACTGATCCAAGAGAGCTGCGATGTTATATACTGTACCAATCCTCACCATCCCCCCTCCCTGACAAAGCCATCGGGAATCTTTCTGCAGGTTTTTTATTTCAAGTTCAGAGGGAAGTGTGGGAGTGGGTGTGGGCGGTGGGGAGAGAGTCCTATTTATTTTTCTTAGTCAGTGGGGTGAAGCTGTGTATTTCACCTTACAATGATGTGTGAGTAATCACAATAAGCAGGTCCACCTGGGTTCAGGAATAAAATCTGACAAGAGAACAAAGATGCTAAAAGCAGGCCTGCAAGAGAAGGGCCAGCAGTGGGTGTTCCATGCATGTCTGCCTGCTGTGGGCATAGGTATAGGGCTGGTGGGGTTTCAGGCACTGACTGGCAGCGGAGGGTCACAAGGGCCTCTTTCCAGCTCTGGCATTCACTTCTGCAGCCTCAGACACACCAACCTTCTTCTGCCTTTGTGCCCCAACTACCCAGGCTGTGCAGTATGGGGAATGAAGTTTGCCCTGAGATTCTCAGATGAAAAGCATTGCAATGAGGGCTAAGTTTTGTTTCCACTTTGTCAGCACTGAAGGCCTATTTGGTGTTAATTCATTGCAGCGTGCCAGAGCAGAGAGAAATAAAGAGAGATCCATGCTCACACACAGAGCTATCTCCTGGACATTTTGCTTCTACTTAGGTTGTCCATATAATCTAAAATGAAAGTTATTTTGAATGGCAGCATCCGTTTGCTCTTTGTATATGCAGAAACATTACAAATGCTCTGATCAATACCACTAGGGACATCCAAATTGCACAATATATATAGTCCTGTAACCTAGGTCTGGGAGGTTTTGGCATCCAGCAGTCTCAGGCTGCTGTGCTGCTCTCTATTTCAGAGTGTCTCTGTGTGGGGAAGGGTGGCAGGAGTAAGGCTGCTATGGTCAAAACTTGTAATACCCTTGAGGGAATAAAACATGAAGATTCAGCAGGAAAAATGCACAGCAGGAAAAATGCACACTGTATGCTCTTCTCTGAAAGAAACTCAAGGTGTTTGTGAGGTTGACCTAAAGGGAGTATGTAAAATACTATCCTGGACATGCTGTATGATAATAACAAATAGAGGTTATCTAACAAAAGATTTGGGGTTTTTTGTTTTGTTTGTTTGTTTGTTTTGGTTTTGTTTTTTGGGAATGTTTTTGGTTGGTTTTTTGGGGGGGTGTTTTGTTTTTTGGGTTTTGTTTTTTCTTGTTGGTGGTGGTGGTGGTTTTGTTTTGAGAGAGAGAATTGGGAGAGAATGTACTGAGACTGTAGGTTTTAATTCATAGACTTCAGGGGTTCCATTTCATCCTGACCCTTTTCAACATCAGGTCAGTGTTGTTCAGATCAAACTGCTTATTCTTCTTGATCAGAGCATGAAACCAATCCCAGACCAGGTCGATAAAAAGGAAGTTTATATCATTTTTGTCTATTCATTAGATTTTCTATTTAAGTACAAACCAACATGTTTATCTGTCCACCTGAAATGTTATATACTGCTGCCCATCAGTGTTGAGCCTTAAATAGACTGGCAGTATTGGTGTGGAGTCTCATGAAGGATTGTTTCCCTGCCCAATGTATAGACAACTCCATGTGCTGAGGTGTTTGTTGCATTGGGTGAGAGCAGATCTGGGAAGAATACTACAATGAAGATTGTCTTACTTATGGGTGAATTGTTCAACCTCACCTCCTTTATCGGAAGAAAGGTAAATAGAAAAGATAGGAAACAAGAATTCCTATAGTAAACCTCAGCCCACTCCCACAAGAAAGTCCTCTTCCCAGCAGACCTAAAGAGAGTGCAAAGATACAAATGAGAAAGAAAACAGGACACAAACACAATACTAGGGAATATTTTCTTTTCCACATTCTTCATTTTTAACCACCTCCCTTTTCTTGTTCATTAATCCTGCAGTCCTTTCCCTTCTTGGAAACACTTTGCTGAGGTGTATGGCTCCTGACTGCAGTCGGTGTTAATTGAAACTATTCCCAGCAGAAGGAGGGGCAATCTTTAAGCTCCCTTTCGTCTCTATAAAAATTCTGTTCCTTCAAAGGGCGTGGCTACAAAAGGGCTTTTGAAGCAACTCTGTATACCAAATTACAGGCTAGAGTAGGACCCTGGCTGTAATTAATGACAATGTTGAGGGAAGGAGATACTTCTTGTTGTATGGTACAGGTTTAGGTTACATCCAGCAAGATATAAAGAGAAACAAGCACAGTGCTAGTAGAGACTCGAGGAGCTCATTGAGGGATTGGACATTGAGGAATATGTGCCTTCGGAGAATATCTCCTTTATGTCTTTTCTACATGTGTCACTTCACAATATCAGTTGCTAACATCCATCATTGGCCCAGAAAACCACTGACCTACTGATTTAAGCCACTGTAATTTCTTTCTGCAGTGCTCAGTGCAGCTCTCTACTCCTGTTACCTCCATATCCTCATTCATAGTCCTGAATCATTTTCTCTCACACACATTTTCCAACAGTTCCCTCATTTTTTCATCTCATCCCTGTCACACATAGATCCAATTATTTTGGGGGACAGCAAGAAAACACAGCCCATAGCACAAGAACCCACCAGCTCAGCAGATTTTACTCGGTACCGTTTCGGCATACAGTCCTACCCAAATTTCTGTGAATCACTGTGCCATTCGTGATCAGAGCTCCAAATGAAACTCACCAGGAATTTTTATTACTCAAGAACAGTGAAGTAATAGTCTGAACTACGAATCACTGGAGCTGGCAGGATGGGGCTCCCAGGGGAGTGCTGGACAGTGTTAATTGTCTTTTTTTTTCCCCACTTTCCCTGACAGTAGCAAAGGAACCACAACTTACTTCCAGCTCTCCTATACTATATTTTCTTTCAAGAACTCAGATCCTATAATGTCTATGTCCTGTGAAAAGCATTCTTAAGTTTTGGAATAACACTGTGTTTGTGACTGAAAATAGATGCTGAAATGCTTATGGAGAGTCTGAGTGATACAAATCATGAATAACACCTTCCACTTAGATTAGATCTCAAAACGTTGTGTGAAGCAGGTCAGGATCATTATTTTGATTTCCAAATGGTTATTGCTTTCACAGAGGCAATAAGAGGGCCAGAGTCAAGCATAGAGCCTTGGAAGCTGCTGAGGGAGAAGCACAGGAAAAGGTGTTCCTTTTTGGGTGACTTTCATCATAGCAGAGGGGTTCCCACTCACAGCCTTCTGGCTGGCAAGTTCCACAACCAGCATCTCTGGGTTAGGAGATGGAGAGAGTGTCTGATGTTGCTGTTGTGCTCTAAGTCCAGCTTCTCCCCCCAAGAGGAATGCCCTTCCCTCTGCATGCAGGATTTTCTCTTGTCCCATTGAGAGTGGGCTCTGTGCCACTTTATGCTTTGGAGGATCATTAGTAGAAATCATTAGCTCTAATACAACCTCCTCCATAAATCTCCCCTGCACCTGGATCATTTGTCCATGCCTAATTTCCATCTCCCTAATTTTATGATTTGTCCCTCATTTGATGAGGGTTCCTTCCATTAATTGTGTAGTAAGTGCTTCCAGATAAAGGGCTGATGAGTTGACCCCATCTTGGAAAGACATGGTTTGGGCTTTTCTCCTAAAGGATAGAGTCCCTCTGAAATATTCTTGCACCCCTTTCAGAGGGCATCACTCCAAATCTTAAAGGCACCACAGCAGCTTCCCATAGGGAAAATGCTTCATTCAGACAAATCCTATTCATTGGAGGCACTGCAAGGCAGATGAAAGGCAAAGCTCAAGTCCAAGGTGTCCTCTGCCAGAGTAAGAAAAGTCTTGTAGGCATTATCTGTACAATTCAATTCAGACCAAGGAATAAACCTCTGCTTTTTCCCACTGGACCCTTCCTAATTATCATACTTTAAGTATGCTTCAAGTTTTGCTTTTCCCCAAAGCAATTCTGTACCCTCCCACAAAAATCTCCTCTGCTGAATGTTTTCATGCTGTGTTAGCCTGCACCAAAGATCCTTAGAGATCTGTGTGATAATGGTGAGGGAGGGAATTGGTCGAGTCACTTAAAGAAGGGACTTTGCATCAGGCCCACAGAGTTCTTTTTTCCAGCTTTTCTGAAGATGTTCTGGGTGGTCCAGAAAAAAGCAGCTCTTTCTCCATGCCTCTGTTGCCATCTAAATAAGATGGTGATACTAGCAGTAGGGTGCCATGAGAGTTTAATTAATTAATTTGCAAATGCTGTGGGATCTTCTGATGAAATTCACTGCATCAGCACAAAGTCATTTAATCTGTATTACATACTGAGATCCCAGTAGCAGGAGCATCCCAAATGCATGGGAAAACTAAAAAAAGAGGACCAGCCAAATTTTCTGAGCACTTTGACAAACAGTTTATGCCTCTGGAAAACAGGAACATTTTGCAAATTGAAGCATTTATCCTTGAACTTATGACTGTGCAAGAGTGTGAGGCAGCTGAAGTGGCTCACACTGGGACAGACACAAACCACTGGAGTGCTCTTAGAGCTGAGTTTGACACACTGGTTCTGTTCTGCAGTGCTGAGTGTGTTTCTCCCAGCCTCATTTCCCCCAGCCTTTCCTCATATCTGTCCCATATTTTACATGGATGTTAGAATATTCACTGAGATATTCACACCCTGGTCCAAAACTCAATCAGAGAGTGCAAAAGCTTCTTTGGAACAACCAAGGCTATACATGGCACAGGCAGCAGAGCTATTGGATTCTCGGCACCTCTCTTGCTTTTTCCTTTACCTGTTGATATAGTTGTGAGGGTCTGTCTGTGACATTCTTGCCCTGGAGCTCTTTTCTCCTGGGTCTTTGTCCACTGTAGGGATAGTGCAAATTCAGAAGAAGGGCATAGGAGAGGAGGGAAGTGCAGCGCTCAAAGCAGCTTGCACATTTTACAGGTAACATTATCTTTTATTGGCATCCTAAAAAGAATGTCAGGCACTGGTGTGGAGGATTTTTTTTTTTTTTTAATTTCTGCTTCACTGCTATTCCGTTGCAAGGTTTTTATCACATCTCTGATGCCAGGAGAGGCAGGCAGTGCTCAGTGACAGAACTGGCCATTCACAAGATTTCTGGAGACCTTTTGTCACATCCTCTGGAACAAACTGTGAAGATCTCAACATAATTTCTGTTCTAAAACTGGAAATACTCTGAGACTGAGCAAGGCACAGGCTTTTCCAGCTGACTCTGTAGCCGAAAGGTGCTCTCTGCTAGTCAGCCAGACCTACCAAGAGAGATCTTCCCATTGCTTTACAGTCTGAAATAACTTCTGCAGTAGTTTACCAAGACTGATATTTTTAGGAGTCAGCCAGGCCATGGAGTGTAACTGCTCTCTCTAAAAGCCAGTAAAGACATTTCTATTGATGTCTGGGTCAGCAGGAACATTTTCAGTGGCCAGGCATTGCTGTCTGACCCAAATTATTTATCAGAGTCCAGGCAACTCTTCTCACTGACACATTTCATGTGAGAGTTGACATTGCTTCTCATTTTCACAGAGGCTCAGTTCTCTCTGGTCAAAGTTTATGATAAGATAAGACCTGTTAGACCAGCAGCATAAACTCTCATACCAGTAGAGTAGCCTTATAGTATGTCCTTCCAACCACCTGATTTTCCTTATGCCTCCCTTGCAGTGGCAATAAAAATACAAAAAAACCAATCACTGCCTTTTCCAAACCCACTGAAGAGTAGGTAAGTCTGTTTTCTATGGACAGTTGTACTGTTGCCACAGAAAGCAGGGGTGAGAAAGTCCACCGGGTTTTGGATGGCTTGGCTGGTTTCAGTTGTGAAAAACAGTAGAGAAAACACTGCATTGTTTTTCCAGAAAAAAACATTGATGGTGGATACCATCGTCTCAGCTTTTCAAGACACCAAGGGCAGGTTAAAATCTGGGCCTTAGAGCCCCTGTGGCTTTGGAGAGTTGTGTGTGCCAGAGCAGGGCCATGTGAGTGGCTGTCACTCCTGTGACTACCACCCAGTACCAAGACAACCTGTGCTGTGAGCACTCCAGAAGCAGAGTTTTGCTCTGTAATCCCTCTGCAGCAGCTGAGGTTTTTGGGTGTGTATGAAGGCAACTGGAACTGGGCTGTAGGTTTTCATCCTGAGTTTTGCAGTTGCTGTCTGACCCTGCAAAGGCCTTCCCTCTCTTTGCAGAATGCAGCAGAAACAAGCAGTTGAGCACCTGATCTCTCTGTCTTCAACTCTTCCCTTTTGCATGGAGCCATGCAATAAGTGCTCCTGTGTCCCCTAAGGAAAGTGCAGTGGCATGAGAAAGCAGCTTTGTAATGGCCATAGTAGCACCTTTCAAATTCCAGTATTGTCTTTCCCAGACAACAGTGACTGCAGGCAGAGAGGTAGCCAGGGAGCTCTCACACTCACCTTTACTTTTGCCACTCTTCAGACAAACCTTGAGCAGACACATGAGTTGCAGTAAGCCAGCACTGTACTGCCCAGACTTACTCCCACCTCAGAGAGGATCCTAGCAGGACATCAACCCCTACATTTCTCCTCCTTGTTGCCGTTTGAGAACTATGGCCATTCACAAATTTCTTTCAGAGATTTCTTCTGCTCAAATGAGGTTATTTTTACTAGCTGACAGGAAATTTTTACTAAATGCCACCAAAATTCACAAAGTACTGAATTTTGGGCCTTGTGGCAAAAGATAAAATATAAAGTAAATTTATTGATTTCATTGCATTTTCACAGAGGATGCAAATCAGAATTAAACCCCAGAAATCAAGAGTTCAGCATCGGTGCTATCCAGTTTTTTGGAATTAAGCTGAGCAAGTTCCAGATCAGATACACAGTGGCATACTTACTTCTGCACTACAAGCAAATGCATAGCCAGCTATAATCCTACCTTCCACCAAACTCCCCCTCTATGGAAAGATGTGTTCCCTAGCAAGGAGGGACATTGTATAAAATCTAATGATTACAGCAGGATCTAGGAAACAATTTCTGATTTCCTTATCCCACTGTGCCACTGGTTTACTGCATGGTCCAAAGGAAAACATTTTCACATTCTTTTTCTCTGTTAATATACTGTGAAATAATACTGTGCTTCATGTAAGATTTTGTTTTCAAAACATAAACCACATTCATGTGCCTCAGTACAGTAACTTTGAGATAAGAGGCCACGATAGGAAGCTACCACTACCTATCTCTGTGTGAGGTGAGCTGGTGGAATCTGGGTGTCTGAGCTGCTGAACACTTGTACCTCAAGCTGAAATCACTGCATAGTCATGGTGCCAAATATACCAGGGAATAAGGCCACTGATTTTGTGCACTGAACTTTGAGGTACATGCACAGAAGGAAGTAGAATGCTTCATTGTCAGCCTTGCTTGGGACATAAGCAGGTTCCCACCTGAGCAGGATGTTCAGCTAATGTTGAAAGTTGTAGGGAAGAATGTTTGTTTCAGTTGGTTCTGGCAAAAAAAGGACACAGTGGGTAGCCATATCCCAGCTTTGACAATTTAAGTGAGTTGTTCTGAATCTCCTCCTTGGCTTTGGGACTTTGCATGGTCACCAGCTGGATGTGTGGTGTAGCTGATGGAGGATCGTACCCCCAGTGCATGCAAAGTGCATAAATGTGGCTGGTCACAAAACCAGGAGTAGCTGAGAGAACAGCCACACAATGTGCCCCAGTGTCAGATAATGGGCTTGACTGCAGTTGCAACACCCTGCAAAGTCCTGCTCTGGATAGAAATCTGTGCACAGTTAGTGAATCTCCTCAGACAGGTATGCACCCTGTTCTGGAAGCATTGTTAGGACCTGCTGCTGATCCAGGCTGCCTATAAAGCTGGATCTGAGGGTATAGGAAACTGCAAAATTCAGCATTTTGGTGGTTTTATTTTTTTAAGTTTTTTTTGTTTTGTTTTGTTTTGGGTTTTTTTTGTTTTGTTTTGTTTTGTTTTGTTTGTTTGGTTTGGTTTGGTTTGGTTTTAGATAGTCTGATTTTTAACTATGTAAATTCATATAATTATATTCTGATTATCTAAACACTGTGGATCTGAAATAAATACTGGAATTCCTTTCCAAAATAAATCCCAACAATGATAGCATTGAGAGGTCTGATTTTTCTTCTGCATTTATCTTCTGCTTTATCATACTGTGTTTGCACTTTATGTTTTGTGTGTGTGTGCACAAATGAGAGTGCCATTGCAGTGCAGAAAAATGTGTAGAAATGTGAATGGGGGCAAGTGCCTGCACATAATAACATGGACAGGAGGTTGAGTGTGTGTGTGTGTGTGTGTGTGTGTGTGTGTGTGTGTGTGTGTGTGTGTGTGTGTGCAAGAGAGGACATATGCATGTCTACAAACTTCTGTTTATGTGGGAGCATATATGTGTGGGATTGTGTACATGTATGTAATTTTGTGCTTGTGTGGGAGAGAGGAAAGGAAAACATGGTAAAGTCATTTGAACCTGTTTGAAGGTCAGGTGTTCCCAAGGTTATCTGCTTTTTTTCCCTTGAATCTGTAAAGTAATGGTATTCACACTCACTACTTGAGAAGTGTTTCTTTTTATAGCTCTTCCAGATGACAAATAATGCCTGTTTTTGAAGTCCTTTTTAAGTCATTGTTCCCTGGATGCAGATACCATGTTTGGGTGCAGGAGGGGAACAGAGCACAGAGCTATTTCCCCTTTCTGTCTGCAGGGAGCTTTACTGGGACTGGTGAAATTCCAGTCAGGATCATGCAAGGGGCTGCAAACTCACAGCATATGAGCTAAGAGGACACCCTCTCCTTCAGGCCCCATGATGCAGTGAGAGAGAAGCAGACACCCACCACAGTCCACTGCAAGCTGTGATGGTCTGGCTACAGAAGCTGGAAAATCCAGCTGAAATCAATAGTAAATTTCCTGAAGGAAGCCTCCTCAAGCTGACCTGTTGAGAATAAACTGAACTCAGACTTGGTGAGTGGACAGGTGTCTGGATCAGAGATGCCCCTTGTTGGGGGCTAGGGTTGATTAAATTTTGCCCATCTTAAAATATTTTGGGGACTATTGCCCTCTGTGGGCAGCGTGGATGTGTGGGCAGCACACACAGCTTTCTCCACTTCCCAGAGAGGCACAACTAGCCTGATTCCCACCAGGTTTCCCAGCAGACCAATACAGTGCCGCAGGCACTCGATGATACTGTTCTCTCACCACAGAGTCAGCCTATGCTCTTTTAAAACTAGCATCCTTTTCCTTGCCTTTCCTAAGTGTTTTGGTTATTGTCTCTCTGGTAGCAGCACCAGCTATCCTGTGCCCAGAAGTTGTTCAGTGTTCTATGAGCACAGGAGTATAGCAGGAAACAGCATTTAGTGCTGCTTAGCCCAGGGACAGACGAGTTGTGCATTCCACGGAGCTCTCCTGCTCCTCACTGCTTGTGGTAGAGGTTTTGTGTGCTCATCACCAACGGACAGTGAGCTTACCCCCGTCTCTGGAATCTGAACACTGATTTCCTCTCCTCCCTGCACATGGGATAGCTGAGCTTTTTCTGCTGGTCAGATCCCAAGGTGTGCTAAAAGCTCAGTGTGCCTAGTGGCTATGACAGGAATGTTCTGGAATATAAACAGGATTTGGGCCAAAGAGAATTGCAGATACCTATGAAGGTGTTCAGCTTCATATTAGAAAAAGCTCAGGAGAAATGGTTTTTGGGAAAAATAGTGAGCACATTGGAAACACAGAGAACAGAAAGGGGACAGAAAGATTCAAGAAGTAATCCAGGAGACGACAGAGAGAAAACTAGGTTGAATGGATAAATGGGCTGTGAGCAGGAAACGATATCTGACTTAATGTCTTAGTCAGACAGAAAAATTAGATGGTGTAAACTGATCCTTCCTGCAAGGGGTGCTGAACTTTTTTGGTGACTTTAGAAGGCCATGTTTACAGTAACTCCATCTCGTGACCATGCTATAAAGGCAGGCTCTTTGGGCAGGGAGGAAGGAGCATTTCATGAACACACACACACATACACACCCCTGCCTTCATGGGCAACCTGGCCTTGTACTTACTGGGCTTTTTTTATATTATAAGATTGTACTTTGCTTTTTAACATAGAAATATAAAATATGCATGCATATGGCTTATCAAAGATGATAACATTCACAGGTAAGGGAACATAAGTCCACTTTACAGCAATAAATTATCCTCCCCACCCTTCTGGACTGATTAGCAGCTGTGTCTCACCAAAGCTTTCTAGAGTTTTCCTTTTAATTTTTTACCTGAACTGTTTTCTCCATTTTAGCTACACTCATTGGGCTATTTTTATGGAAGTGCTTATAAGGATTCTTGACTGTTGTTCCCACTGAGCCCCTAAAATTACAGTCAGTTTTGAGAAGTGTTGATTATCAGAGAGTGTAACTTTAATAACAAGAGGCAAAGTTTGCACTAGATTTCCATTCACCTACAGGAAGTTACCCCAGTTTGCTCTTAGGGAGGCTGAGGTTTAACATTTAAGGCTCTTCAACTACAGCTAGGATATTAAAATCTGGCTAAAAGTCTTCTGGGCACAGTTTGATATGCACTATTATATAACCTGGTTTATCATATAAACCATTGAAACCAATAAACTATTTCAGTCCACAGAAAAGCAGTGCGTCTCCAATAGCACCAAACCAAATTTATTGGTATAAGGGTATGATTCAAGTCAAACTTTAGTTTAATAGGTAACCAGTAAAGTTGCCACAGTAATTATCAGCGCAGTTCCAGAGTAAAATTTGCCTGGTTGAACCATGCTGGTATTTATGTTGGTTCTGACAAATGTATTTTACTTTGCCATTTCAACTGCTCAGGAGTATGGTCAGGTCCTGTGTCTCAGCTGGTGAGAGGGGAACAATAAGCTCTAATAATTCACCCCCTTGAGATAATCTGTACATACCCTTGGTGTACTGGCAAGCTCCAAACCTTTTCTACATATTTTCATGACATTATTATCTACTTTTTCAAGTACATGAATCAATTGTGGACACTCAAGTTACTTCATAATGGTCCCAGAGAGAAACAGTTTAATAACAGATAAAAGGTGTAGTTTGCATAGAACCAAAATTCATAGTTTTCCCCTAAATACACTGAAGGGATTATCTGGGTTTGTGAATCATGATTCAGATGTTAAGAATGCGAGATACACCCCCGAAAGCAGATGGTTCAACAGTTACTCAAAACTCTCTGATACCACTTGGGATCTTTCCAGTACTTCTGGTTAAGCAAGTGTGTAGCTACTCCTCTACTCTGTGGCTGCCATGTGCAGGAGAGCCAAGGGACAAATAAAGGGACATCAGACACTTCCCACTTTAAATACCCTGCTGACTTTGGCAATATAAATGGCCCAGTCTTTTTACATCCAAAGGCTATTCCCTGATTTCTTTGGTCAAGTTTTGTATGAATTCAATTTTAGCACCTTCTCTGATATCTGAATTAGAGCAAGGACTTTGGGACTGGGCCTGGGACCATTCCTCAGTTGTTTGTAGTAAAGGTTCCAGCATGCAGAAGGAACTAGACTGAGCTGGGGTTACTGAGGACCTGCTTTCAGCTTCTCCCAGGACTGAGTGCATTACATGGAGACCACATGGAAGCAGGTCCTTGGGTGTGTCTGCTGCGCAGTGCTGTGCAGTGACCTTTGTATTTCCATAGGTGTCTCAGGTAGAGCACGTTTGTGACGTTGGAGCAGGAAGGAGAGCTACCTGGAACCAGACCAAAGCAGAGACAAGCAAAGTCTGTCCAGATCTGAGTATCCTGAGAGTGCACTGAGGTGTCTGCTCTCTGCATGGCATTCCCAGGTGGAGCTAGGACGTGGAGTTGGGTGGGGTTTCCCCCCCTACTCACAAAGGACCTGTAGCTCCACATACCAGCCAGCCTGGGATCCAGTACTATTCTCTCTGCTTCCTTATTTCCTGCTGCTCTCAGATGTGTCTTTCACAAGGAAATTGAACATTTAATGCCAATAGAGCCAGATTACACTGTCAGATCTGGGTGTCAGAAATGTTTGGCAAAGTCAGAAGTCTGGATCTGGGACCTGAGAGTGGGAGGGTGGGACATGAGCTTTTATGAAGGGTCATTTTTTGAAGGTGAGGAGGTTCTGCTGATATTGGTAGCATACTAGAGGACAAATGTTCCTTCCCTTTGATCTGTAGCCTGCTTCACCCTGTAGGATTTTCACAAGAGGATTTATCAGCCTGTACGTTTGTTAAGTTGAAGCCAGAAAGGGAAAATAGTCCCCTCAGTCTTTGCTAGTGGAAATTGCTCTGTGTGAAAACCCAGAGCACAATGAGAAATAAATAAATTGAAACCCAGAGCTGAGAAATAAACAATCCCAGTGGGAATAGTGTGATCACAGGAAAATAAGAACAATAAATTGCCCTTCTCTGAGGTTTCAGGGCTCTTAAAAAACATCAAATAAGTCTCATAGCTCCTTCTGAATATAGCAGCAGTGATCTTCTCCCCCCTGCCCCTTCCTCCAATTTTACAGATTAGGATGTTGAGGTACAGTGACAAAACAGTTGAAGTGGCAGTTGCAGTGTTTAGTACATATGTACACCTCACAGTTTTAGAGATACCTGAGTAGCTTGATATTAGAAGAGTATGGCTGTATTAGTACAGTGATCTGTCTGGTATAATTTTCAGCTGCTTGCTGTACTTACTCAGCAGTAGCTTACGTATCTTTAACCAGCATTGTACTGTGCAGTGTCGTCATACTCTGTAATCCAATTCATTTATTCCTAGGACCAGTGTGATTTTCTCTCTGACCTCTCTAATATCATGGACTGAAAAATTGCCCCAGCCTCTGTTCTAGTCTGAGCAAATCAATCCAGATGGGAACTAGCCGTATTTTCACATCTTCAAGTTCTAGATCCGTTTTTCTAGAGAAAATGTTCCAGGCTCATTCTCTAATCCAGCTTCAGAGTGATGCTTCTTGGCTTTGCTATGCTACGCAACCCTAAGCACAGCCTGTTTTTCATGAGAGTTCAGAATATGAGAAAAATCCTCTGGAGAAGAGAGGCTATCAGCTAAAGGGAGAGGGAAGGCAGGTCCTCCTGTCCCTGGGGCCTCTGGGGGTTCACGGTGACTGTAGAGAAATGGGCTGGGAGGTGCATGAGCCAGGCAGCAAGGAGAGCACACCTTAAAGGCAGCATTGCCAAAAAGCGTGTCTGGTCTGGACTTCACATGTGCATGAAGGGCATTGGCCTGAACCAGGTTATAAAGAGAGTCTCTCTTTCTGAAGTGCAGGCTTTGCTGTTGAGACGAGCGTGTGCCACGGTTGCAGGAGCTGGCTGTGAGCTCCTCAGAGGGCAGTGGTTTGTAGGCAAACTAGCCATAAATACATCAGCCAGGGGATTAGTAAGTGGTGTGGGTGGGTGTAGGACATGTGCATACATATACATACAGACATGCATACACATGCATTTCTGTCTCTGCCAAGCTTATGCTATGTGGTATCATTGAAACAAACTGCCAGATGAGTTAGGATCTTTGGGTGAAAGTGTGTATGTTTGAAAATACGGCAATAACAACATTTCCTTTGAATAGACCACTGTGTAAGGATACCATTGCATTGCAGAGGCTCACCAAAGAGCAGCTTCGATCAATCTGTCTGCTGAATCTGGTGAAACAAGTCTGCAACCTGAATTTGTTGGTGAGCTGATGGTAATTACGTTGCAGCTGAAGGCAGCTTGCAGCCTTGAGACTAAACTCAAAAGTCTGAAGCAGATTTACTTATCATTACTGCTGCAAAGCCCCCTTCACTTTGAGTTGGTTTCACACTGCTCTGAGAAGAGGAGAAAAGGTAAATTTGGAAACAGAGGGATAAAGTGTATTGGCTAAAAATCAGCGTTTTAGGCTCCCTCATTACTTGTGAGCAGTGGATTTCATTTTTGAACACAGAATACAGAGAAATGTTGCTCTCATAGAAAAATCACAGGTTTCAAAGGGAGAGGAAGACCCTAGGTGTGCTACAGAAGAGTAGCATGCAAAGATGTGATGAAGAGATACAATACTTAAAGAAAAAAGTAGTGAGCGTCTATGGGCTTGATCCAAATGCCTACTCAAACTGATTAGAGTCCTTCCCCAGACTTCAATGGGATCAGGCTCCTGATATTTCATAAACACAGATATATATTTAAAATTATTTAAGAAAGTTAAGATGATAAAGAGATTGTCAACTTCCAGCAGTGGTGGTTAGATAGTGTAACACCCTCCTTCTAAGAGATGCTACATCAAGATGATCAGGGAATTATGTGCATAAAATAAATCCTCAGGCTTCAAGATAAGAACACACTGCAGTTTCTTGCCATGTGGTTCAGACTAAAATTTCTTGCTAGCCCAGCTCAGATTCTCTTCCTTCTCCTTCCTGATATGTTCCAGCTGAGCTCAGCTATTCCTGGCCTAGTTCTAAGCATATTAAGAAAAATCTATGTCAGTGCCCACTGTATTTTATTTTCTGTAATCTGAGGTACGCAGGCAACCAAACCCTTGTTCTGCTTGCTGTTACACTCTGCTGGTGTCCCGGTGTCCCCGTCAGCACCTTGGGTCTGCCCATGTGCAGTCAGGAGCAGAAGAGGGACCTCGCTCTGCTCTCTGGAGGGATTTTACAAAAGCTGAGCCTCAGTGTAACTCAGACTCTGACTGCTCACACTGGAGTCAGTCAGAGCTTTGCTGTATGGGAGATTTAATACTGACTTCAGCAGAACACTGGAAAAATCTCACAGGAAATAGCTGATTAGAGAAAAGTAGTAGTTTAGGCCAAAGTGAAGAGAAATCTTCTCCTTCCATTGGGATACATGATTTTGATCAGTTTTTTGCAGAGGCTGGCATGGCGTGTCTCGGTTTTACATGAATGAGGGAGAATGAGGCGAGGGCAGGGGTGCGGGAAGGGAAAGAGAAAGCAGTTAATTTGACTGAATAAAGATAAAAGAATGTAAGCGCCACCGAGTTTGCTGTTTATCTGGACATTGTGTAATGTTGCAGAATCAGATGTGGCACTCTGGCTTTTGCACAGAAATGCCCAGGGAGAAATCCAGCCTTACTGCTATGAATGACGAGTTTTTTAGAGGGGACTTCCTGATCTCTTCTCCTCCCCACAAGGTATCCACTTTGCAAGCAAATTTGTGGTGCTCTGGGCTTCCTAAATAAGAGAAATTTTCCTTTGATCTGAGGAATTAATTTCTGTTTCCACCCCACTGCAGGGCAAAAAAAAGGCATGGGAATGCCCAGGTGCCTTAGCATAGAGGCTATCCTTTCAGGGGATAGTACGAGTGCTTGGCAGAGGCGAGAGCCCAGATAGTCCAAATTCATCCAAAGTTAACTTAATCCTTTTTGCTTGGGATGGAGATCTGTCATTTAGAAACAAAGGAGGGAGGAGAATGCTGCAGAGGTTATAAGGAAGAGCAAAGCCCTGAGATTGTAGAAGGTCTGTGAGGTCCCGCCAGGTCTGGATTGATTAGTATTCAGTATTTATAATATCTCCATAATGGTAAAACAAAAGAAAACAAGCCCAGAGAATGCATTTTTAATCATCAATCACTGCTCTTTGTTTGTCATGAATGAGCAGCGAGGGGAAATAGTCTCCCATAATCACCTCCCTTCACATCTCCTGCCACACAGGCCTCGCTGGGTGTGCTAAAAGGGAAATAAATAAACAAGCAGCAGATCTCAAAATAAATCCCAGAGACATGGGTGCTATGTGGGTTATCAGACCCACACACAGGGGTCTTGTTGAGGATACAAAGTGAGGGAAGGACATTTACAAAGCATAAAAACAAAGACAAAGCATGCTACAGCATTAAATGCAAGAAAAAAAAGGAGGATTGTAGTTACAGAGGGGCAGCAGGTGAAGGAGGAAGCTTTTCAGAGAATGATCAGTGGTGGAATAGTGAGCAAAAGCATGTCAGAATAGGGACTTCTCACGGGAAATATGATATTAGGATGGAAAGCTTGAAAAGCATCAAATCTAAAAGAATTTCAGCCTTTTCAGTATCTGAGAATCATATAAGTTTAGGATTTCCACATGAAATTTTTTTTCTCAAGGATAACATTTGTGTTAAGAAAAAAAAATATTGAAAAGTCCATTGTTTCTATTAGGAGCCCCCAAAACCATGTCTTATCAGGGACAGCACTATGCTGAACTTCTCCAATGGGATCCCTGCTTTGATCTTGCAGCAGTTCTCACAGGGCCTTTATTGTAGTCCCAAACGCCTCTCGGGAGGAAGGGAAACATTATAATTCTCCCTTAATAAGTGAGATAACAGGCTTCTGGGAGGGTAAGGCCCAAATTTTCTAAAGCATGGCTGGTGACTCCACACCCACTTGGTGCGTTTAGATGAGTGCTCCCAGCGTGACAGGAGACCAGAGCCATCAGATCAGCCTGTAAGGAATAGACACGCTACATCTGAATCCTATTGAAAAATAATAAAAAGGTAATGACTTTGTCATTACTGGACATGGGTTTGTCTGTCAGCGAGGGGGGAGAAAGGGGAGGTTTTCTGCATTCAGGCTATAAATAATGTTTCCCATTATCCTGTGCAGTTCTCCTGCATTCCTTACATAACCCTTGCTTTGCCTCCATCTCACTGGGCCAGTGCGAAACTCCCACACCATCCTGCCAGGCTGGCACACACTGCTGGAAAAGGGAGAGGTCCCAGGAGTCCCTGTCTCTGTGTCCCAGAGCCAGTGTGACCCACGGAGATGCTGAGCCACACAGGGACAATCAAGTCACCTCCTCCTGCCCGGACACAGGTGCGGGTGCCCAAATGGAAGAGGCTCAGTTTCAGAAAAGTCCATCACTAAATGTTCTCTGATGGAAGTGTTCTGTGATACCCAGGAAAGGCAGTGTGGAAGGGTCACTGTCCTGTAATTAACTCAGCTCCGGGCACTTACAGTATCTCCATAAGCACTTGAGACTTGGTTGCAAACCCTGACTTTGAAGAATTTTAAACCATTTATTAAAAGGCCAAACTAAATTGCCCTAGCTCTGTCTTTAGCTAAATTCAGGGCCAATATTTGCACTGTTGAGTTGGAGATACTCAAAATTGCACATCTCAGTTAATCATGTGAGGTTTGCTGGTGAAATGCTGAAGGGAGGGACCTCAAGAGCTGCTGTGACTTGGGACCTTGGGAATCAGGAAAATTGCAGCATTTAAACTAAAGGTGTGTTTTTAAGTCAATAGCCCAAAATGTAGATGCCTACAAGGATATTTTTAAAACTGCCTTTATATAACTAGCTTGATATAATTAAGAACTGAATTAAGCTCAAACAAAATAACTCCATCTTGCACCCAAATTGAAGTCCCCACACTGAGAATTGCATCTGCTGAACTAAATTAGTCAGAAAATCAGGGCAACTTTATGCTGTAAACAGACTTAGAGAGCTGTGGAGGATATTCCAGTTCTGTGTCCTGCTCTGCCACTGATTCACTGTGTCCCTAGGCAAGACTCTTAGGTTTTCCATCCATAAAGTGTAATAAAATCTATGTAGGTGCCAGGTGATGTAGTGCCTAATTAATTAGTAAATTAATATAATGAACTCTAACTTGAAGGTCTGTATCAGCACAAATGAATTGTTAATATAAATTTTTATTATTTATTGCTATTTAGTTGATTATTTTCTAACACAGACAATTACAAACATACTTCACACTTGAATTCTAGTTTTATTATTGTTGTTGATTATTTATTATTGTTTCTTCCTGTATTTATTTGTTACCTTTAGTAGTCTCTCTTAGGACTAAGCCCCAAACCAGTGGATGTTACCAGACACATGGAATAGTGAAGTCACTGAGAAATTTTGGGGCAGAACTGGGGTTAAATGCAGGATGTTTCTTGTTAAGTGTCAAGTCTTTTGCTTGAACCTTTGTATATATTTGAGGCAAATATAACAGGTAAGGACAGATTCTGAGCAAGGTAAGTTCCTGTACACACTCATTTATACCAACCAAAAGTCAGTATCAGTCTGTAGGCCTTTAATTAGGTCCACAAGGTTTCAATATTTATATAGCATACTTGCATACTGATATTAATCATATGTATTTCTAAGCAAAGACATTTCAAAATGCAGAGCCTGATCCTCTTCAATATAAATAATTCTTGCCCCAGTACTGCCAGTGTGAAGCAATGCCTCCTCTGTGCAGAGGATTTGGAGCTAGGTACGATGGGCATCTAACCAATTTCTTCTTCTGAAATGGGCACATGCAAAGAAATAATTGCCTGTGACAAAAAGGCACTTGACAAACAATGACCACATGATACTCCTTGATTACTTGTGCCACTCCAATGATAAAATATGGAAGTGGATAATATTGCACTTGCAACTGAAAACCTGCCTCCTCCTCCTCTGCAATTACTTTTAATTTTCCATTATGAAACTAAGTAAATACACAGGCTTTTTATAGTGTATGTCTGAGTGATTTCTTCATTCTTCCAGTGAGTTGTGAAGCAGGATCAGAGGTCCTGGACAGCACCCTGGTCTGCGCTTTGGGAAATGTCACTCCTGATGCCTGATGGCTCTTGGGTAGTCCACATGGGATAGGTGACTGGTTCAGTCCAGTTTGGTAGTTTGGTCAGTCTAGACCTCATCCACCTCCTCATTTACTTGAGATTAAGTGCCTCTTTGAGGAATTAATGTGGCATGTAGGCCTATGGAAAACATGTCACCTGCTCTGAATGGGTGGGAACAAGGCGTCTCAGCCTGAGTATTGCCATGAGCCTCAGAGCTCCAGGAACTGCCTTTGCAGTCCTTCCTCTTCCCTTCTACTGAAAGCAGGGTGACCTGAGGACAAAGTTAGAACCCTCCGCATGTATTTCTCTGCTTATGGCATTTTAATTCATGCCCTTCTCATGTTGTTTTAGCATCATTTTTCTTGTGTGAGTAATTTTTAAGGGTACGTAGTTTTCTCAGGCTGCACTTGCACAGCATAGCCAGGTGGAGTGCTCTGGGGTATGTGCTGGGTGTGAATAAAATACATTAACCTCTACTCTGCAGTAAAGCCTGTATGCTTGACCAACAGTTGTCCTGTCATCAGTCTAAGTGTTGTGTTCACTTCTGTGCTGAATAGCTTGTATTAGCCTCATGCTCACATCCCACTGCTGCCCAGCAGCTCACAAGCGGATTTGACAGACACTCACCATGTCCTGCATGTCTACACAGCTGCACCCAGCCCACTCCACAGTAGAAATGAGGGCCCTGAGCAAAAGCAAAGCAACTTCTATGAAGTTAGGCTGAAGAGACAAATTTCTGGGTTTAACCAAGAGTTGTGACCATGAGTTTGGATGCTATTATTGCTAACTGCTGAATGATAAATAGCAAAAATCTGTCCTGCAACTTCAGTCCACGGAAATTAATTTGAAATATGTAGCTCAATAGAACCAATGCCTTATGGGCACTAAGCTTGCAGTGTGCAGGATGTCCTCTCCCCAAGGGCAGCGACTCATGGCATCACTACATGCTATGGCAGCTAAAGAAAGGCTGGGAATAGATGAAACCTCTTTGGAGATGGAGGAGCATGTGGAACCTGAGCTGCCAATGATCTTGTGCAACTGAACTGTTTGTTAAATGTTCAGGCAAGCAGGAACTACTGAAGATGGGAACCATAACTGTGTAAGGTCTCATGGGTTTAGTAAATGCCAGCAAAGAAAACCGTAAGAGGAAAGGAAATGAAAGTAATGTCCAAGATTCCTTTTGGATTTTTTTCCACTGTCGTGTTGTATGCTTGAAACAGAAAAGAGCAAAACTGAGAGACATTTTCCTTAGAGGTCTTTGGTTAAGGATCTTCAGTCCCAACGAGAGACATGATCTGGTTCAAGTTGAATCCTGAGCAGTGGGCAGGGAACCCCCATGGGCAAGAACAAAACTGAATCTGTACTGAAGCATTCTGGCTCGCCAGATACATCTCAGTCAGATTCTGTTTGAGGTTTATTGTTGGATTTTCCAGTGCTGTTAAACCATACCATGGTCTTGTTAAGAAAGTAAATTGCATTTTAGAGGAAATCTGAATGAAATTGAGTATGTTCAGAATTAGCAAAAGGCTTTTGAGATCGCCCTGCTGATGGCCATATTGCTCCACTGATGGGCATATTGCTCCTTTCTTAATCTGTGTTTCAGACCCACTTTTCTGACAGATGCAGATGCCAGCACTTTTGGTTTGGGGGCAGTATTGACACAAGAACACAAAGGACTTGTGAGGGTGGTGCCTTATTACAACACTAAATTAGCTGGAGAGAGATTACTGCACCACTTAAAAGGAACTCCCGCAATGGTTAAATCTATAGAACATTTTCATCCACTGCTCAACACGGAAGTAAAATTGCTTTGGGTTGATGACAGGAAGATGCTGCATAAATAGTTAAGTATGCATCATTTGCAATTTGCTAAATTATTTTCTTTCTATCTAGAACAGGCTGTGTAAGGTGTCATTACCTCCTGTTCTATCTGGCTGAGGAGCTGCGCGCTCTGGGGCTCGTGTAGTGAACGTCAGAGGGCTGAATGGACTTGGAGGGAGCTGTGGTCTGGAAGGAGACTCAGAGCTGTCAGAGGCACAGCTCACATGGTGTCCGAGCCTCCCACCACATGCAGGGGAGCATAGGCAGAAGAGGATCTGTGATGATAAACACGAGCACCTCAAAACACTTGCCCAAGTGCTCCTCCTGACTAGGCCAGCTCCACAGCACTTCAAAATTAGAAAACTTCCAAACAGAAGGGAGACCATTCAGTCTGCATTCAACACCCGAGATGAGAGAAATGCAAAAATATGAACAAGAGAAAATAGTAAGTAAATGCAATTAAAAGTAACGATGAAGGTTTAATTAAAGGGCCCTATTCTCCCAACCCTTCATTCTTCAGGGATGCCTCATAAGCAAGAGTTCATAGCTTGGGACTTGCTCTCTTTTACTTTTGTAAGAAGTTGGGACATTTACTTTCAGAAACACACGGGTTTTAACCTGGCAGTGTCTCTCCAGCATACCAAATTCAAGAGGTTTGCTGGTTGTATTTTCAGGCATTTATAAATACTTGCCACAATTATTATAACAGTTTCACACGGTCCTATTTACTTTAATAATCCCATTTTCATGCCTTTATTTCCTGCTTTCTTACTGTGAACAGTAAGTTCAGTACAGTAAAATACAGTACAGTACAGAACAGTAAAAATAAATAACTACAGAATGACAAATCCCAAACAATATGCAAATATACAAAAACTCAGATTTTGCAAAGACACCGGCACTATAAACATTGTTTTCCACAAAATATGTCTCTGCACTATAAGTTTGGCCTGGTTAGTAGGAGTCTAGTCTTTACAGGGACCTAAATATTTAACTCAATTTTGCTAAACTTGACTGCTCAAAATTCATGAGTCAGACTCCACTCCTCCCTGAGCTGCCAAAGCACAGGAATTTCGCAAAAGCCATTAAAAATTTATTTCTTTGGAAGTTTCCTATTTGTTCTCTGGCTTCTGGGGCTTTTGACAGCACTAGGCCACATTTCCAAGTGTCCCTGTGTAAATGCAAGTGCTAGAAACAAGTCATTCCAGGAGCTGGGGATCAAAAGAGAACACCAAATATTGGAAGATTCACAATAAAAGCTCAAGACCTGGCAGTGGTCCCACAAACGCTCATGTATGTGAGTCACTTTTACTCACATGAGTAGTCACATCAAAATCAGAGGAATTAGACTATTATTATTAATTATTATTATTTATGTGTGTAGCAATAGCACATAGGAGTTGTGGTTATGGAGCTGGGCCACATTGTGCAAGGCACTGACAAATCCAGAGCAAAAACATGGTTTCTGCCCCAAAGAGCTGATGGTGTAAACACCGGACAAGAGGCAACAGGTGGAGGCAGACACAGGCAGGGAAGCACATGGGAAGAGCAAGACGCTCCTGCAAGGGCTTCTGTGTGGGTGTGCTGGTGTGGAGCTCCCTGCTGCCCACGAGCAAAATCATCCAAGAGTGCACAGGTTTGCCTGGCTTCGGCCTTGGGCCCAAATCCTGCCAGCCCTACGATGGAGGCAGGTCCATCCCACAGACCTACTGTCTGGGCAGGCAGGCAGCTGTACCTGCAGCCCCGGTGCTGAGGGCATGGTGCAGCGAGCCCAGGCTCTTGGCTCCTGTACAGGCAACCAGGGAATGACAGAAAAGGTCTCTGTGGATGCTTCTATGGAATCACCACCACAAAATGTGCGCATGCAACTGTAATGTATACTCACTGTCTCAGTGAAATGAAAGGTGCAGCTGGGGAAAGTAGTTTAACACAGAAATGTGATGCCTGCCTGTTGGAAATTCAGGTGCATGAGAACTCTTGTCTCTGATCCTGCAAAGACATCTCCCAAAACCAGCCCAGTCTACAAGGCTGCTCCTAGCTTGCACATTTGTTCCTTGGCACTTTCTGTAGGATCCAGACCCGCAAAAGTTAGTCCTGTGTGCAACTGCCAGCAAAGCCAGCACAGCCAAACTGAGAAATACTACAGTTGTAGAGCTGAGACAACAGTTAGTTCTAAACTTGAGTGAAATCCAGACAAAGAACATTAGCAAAAGAAAAGTACTGAAGTTTAGAAGTTTGTTAAATAGCAACTGAACATCATGCCTAGGAAAACCAGCAGGAGAATAAAGCAGTACACACAACCTAGTTGTTCATCATCTCCATGGAGTTTAGTCTCAGAGAACTAAGGTAAACAGGGGTCAGGAGGCTGCAAAATAGAAAATTTTATAAAATTTACAGTGGTTCTCTGGGAAGAAGGACGGATGGGTAAGACGAACCGCTAGTGCAGGAACAGGGTAGGGGACAGGCAGCTGCCCGCGCGGGCAGGGAAATGGGGACACTTTCCTTTTCCTTTGCCAGGGGAGGGTGATCCAGTCCGGGTTTTGCAGGCGCCTCTCCCTTGACTGCCTGCCCTGCCTGCCTGGAGACCGAGTCCGCTCCGTGCCCGCTCCCTCCCGCCGCTCCCCCCTTCCCCACCCCGGGCGGGCCGGGGCGGGCGGCGGCGGGCTCCAGGCCGGGTTTTGCGCGACGCCCGCCCTCCTGTTAGAAATAGGAAAATTCAATAATCAAAGCAAAGGGGAGCGCGAGGAGGAAAAATCCGGGATCAGGGCAAGTTTGATGGCGCATGCGCGCTGCTGCCTCCATCCCAAACACACACACATTTCCCTTGACTTGGAAAGTCAACCAAAGCAGCCCCAAGTGCAGGTAAGCCCGTCCGCTCCCGCCCGGCCCCGGCCCCGCCGCCGGCAGCCCCGGGGCCGGGGCGCTGCGCGGGCGGGCGGCACTGCCCGGCAGGTGGGCAGCGCTCCGCGCTCCGAGCCGGTTCCCGTGGGGCAGCGCCCAC
>VXAX01001003.1:952721-979435 GCA_013399835.1 Leptocoma aspasia | reverse complement strand
CCGCGCTGGAGGCTCTGGGGACGGGGAACAGGTGTCCGAGCCGTCACTCATAAGCCGGGCCGGTGGGGGGGGCGCGGGGCGCGGACGGGGAAGGCGAGGAGCGGCGGCGTGCTGGGGCCCCGAGCGCCGCCGGCCGTGGAGCACCTGTCCCGGGGAGCAGAGGAGGAGCGAGGGGCAGCCGGGGCGCAGAGCAGAGGCGGGCTCGGCGGCGGCCCTGGGCGGCGAGCGAGCTGTCAAGACGCTCGGGCGGGCGTGGGACTGGCACTGCCGCTCGCCTCGGGGCCGGCGCCGCTCGCGCCTGGCTGTGCAGCGGGCAACTTGTGCGGCAAACTTTGAGGGGTGGGCTGCGGCCGGAGGCTGCTCCGAATCACGGCAGGTTTGATCGATCGACTCGAGCCCTCCTGCTCTTTCGGGTCGGAAAGGTGAAACTTCTCAGGAGCTGCACGTCCACCTTCTGTGTGCCCCCTCCTGTCCGCGCTGCACTGCACGGCGGTCCCGGCAGCTCACTCCCTGGAAGAGTAGCTGTCTCTCCCAAAACTTCATTGATGAATTTATTTCCTCTATTGATTTGCTGACTGTCAGCGTGGTATCATTTCTTGCGAAGGTTTCGGACTTCTCATTTCAGAAGTCCTGCCTGCTTCCCACCTACCTTTTATCTGTGTGTCGCTGCCACCTTGTTAGCTACCCTAAAGGTGGCTTGGAAGAGTTTATGGGAGAATATTGTTGAACTTCAGTAATCAAGTTTCCAGATCTTATGCCTCCTGTTTAATTTATTAGACTAGTTATTTATTCTGTTGATGATAATCTGTTGCTGGTTTCTATGGAGATGTTAAACTGATCTCTTTCAGAAATCAAACTCCATATGCACTAAAACGTTTAAAGGAGCAGTGTCCCCTTTTGTTTTCAGACTTTGTACCTTTTCAGCGCTTTTACTGGGCTCCTGTGTATTTTATATATTAAAGCCTGAAGTTGAAGCTTTGTGCACGACAGAACTTATTATGGCTAACAAAAAGTCAGGGCTTTGATCCTTTTTTTTTGCATCATCATTTAAAACAGATCATTTTTCCCCCCTCATCACACAAGATAGCAGAACCCTTTCAAGATCAAAGCGTCCAGCTAAAAACTATTGTTTAAAAAAAAAAAAAAAACAAAACAGAAAAAGAGACAGTTAAATTAGGGGGATGTTTCCTTAATCTGCTTATTTTGTTCTAAAGATTTTTTTTAGCTTTGTAAACACAACAACAACAGAAACTTGTGGCAACTATATTGTTATTTTTATACCTTCCAAGTCTTTTTAAAGTTAAAATAAGTTCAAAGTCAAATATCTCCAAAGATAAAGTGCCTGTTAGGGTGTTTTTATTACTTGGTTTCTAAATGTAGAAGGTCAGAATCCAGAAAGCTACTGCATTAGCGAAGGTTTTAATAGTCTTTGTCTCATCTTAATGAGAGAGCAATCTAAAAAACATTTTCCCTGCAACGTTTATAAATTATTTCAAAGAAGTCTCTCTGCATATAACTCAGTTTTCATTATTTCTTAACTTATCCATTGCATTATTACATGTGATTCAGTGTGATATCACTTTAGAACTAAAGTAATTGAGGTGAGAGAATTTTTTTATGCTTAAAATTTGAGAAGTCCTGGTAAGCCGGTGTATTGATTAGGTTGATGCACAGTGCACATGATTTGTGGGTTTTTGCTCATCTTATAGAGAAAAGTTCAAAGATTTGCAAAAAATATACTACCAACACAATGCATGTTTAACACAGTAAAAGAACCCCTAGTTGTACTTTCTTTTAGTGTATCTTCAAAATGTTTCCACTCCCTAAATCAGAGATGTTTTTACTCTTGGTATGCTTCTATACTGACCCTCAAAGTAAAGAATAATCCTAGAGGAAATAGTGTATGTAACCCTTATAACTAATATATGTTTGTGTGTGTATATATACATTTATACTTCACATAAATATATATATATTCATACATACACATATATGGAAAACATCCAGTGGTTTATGATCTGTCCATACTAGACTTAAATATTTTTTCCTTGTAAATTTTTTCCTTTTTTTGTGTGTGTGTGTGTGTGTTCGTGTGTGTGATTTGATGTGTGGGAGATCATTTAAAAATTTTTGTATGTATTCTGTTTATTTGTTTGATTTGAATTGCAAACAGAATTGACTCTGACAAGTAAAAAGAGGAGGGGGAAAAAAGGAAACACTATGGCTTTAAACTCAGGAGTTTGCATATTCTCCTTGTATCTTTCCCCTTTGCTAATTATTGTGTTGTTTTCAGAGCAAATATGTCATATCCATGGCGACCAGGCAGGTTTATTGTCTTTCAGAAGCAATAGCTCACATAAGTAATTAATGACTTCTTTTTTTTTTCTTCTGGCTTAGGTTAAACAGATCATTCAAGGAAAGTCATATCTCTCTCCCTCTCTCTCTTTCTTTTTTTTAGACCAGTGACATAAGAACATGAGTTAGAACAAGAAAATACTTTAACCAAGAAGTCAACAGCTTATTTTTCCTCATTTCTTTTTAAAAGATCTAAGTGTCAGCTTTCCACACACATGACATTGTCATTCTTGCAGTTTCAGAGCGAAGCCTTTGTACAGGGAAAAGCCACTGAGACCTGGAGTTAAGTTGGTGTTGTACAGCTGAGCAAAGTGTCTCTGGGTATGTGTGGCGGGATGTTATTCTTGCTTGAGGGTTTTGCTGTGTACTGGGAAAAAATGCTTCCCTCACTTTTCCCCCCTCCCTCCAATTCTATCTGTATTAAAATCAGTGTTAAAATAAAGGTGTGTTTTTGTATCTTGCAGATTGTAATTCAAACAATTTCCAGGAAAGAATTAGTAATTCATTTTTATATACAGCATATATACACACATGCTTGAGCTCCACCCAAAACAATCAAGCTAGCTGGAAAAAACCCCTTATTTCCTTTTTCTTTTCAAGCCCAAGCAAACTTGCACAGTAACTTTCAAAAGCTTATTTAAAATAGCCCCCCATTTTTGCAAGGAGTTTGCTGCAGGTATAAATCTTGTTCTTTCCCTTTCCAACTCTGTTTCTTCCTATTAAAGCTGAATTTGCTATCTGTCCAAGCCAGGGGCTGGTTATCCACTATGATTTACTGAGGTGATGGTTGCCCCCTCCCATACACCCCCCAGCACCTTCACCCCTGTTTTGTTTTTGCTAATTTCATTTTCAGAAGGATTTATACACAGTCCAGCTATATAAATTCCTTGGGAGATAAAAGCGCCACACACTTCCATAAACAAAGGCTTTTACTTGCATCCTGTCTTCCTTTTTTTCTTAAAGTAAAAAGGAAAAAAGCCCTAAAAACAAAACCCCAAGCTATCTGATTGAAGCAGGTATCATAAATGCATGCTGGTAATGATTCTGTATTCCACAATGCTGCTACTTTAACTTTTAAAATATGTTTCCTTTCTGGTTTGTAACATTAATCAAAGAGCCGCTTCCTTCCAAATTTCCACAGACTGGGGCTAATTAGAACCACTCTAATCATATTTTGTAAATTCCATGTGGATGTTACTTTAGGTTTCAAGATTGCGAGTGCTTCAGGTTTAGTCTGGCTAGGCACTCTTAAGGTTATTTTTATTAATGTTTCTGTCTCCCAAACCAATTCAGGGTATCTCTCCATTTACCCCAAATAGATTTGTGGGTTCACACACAGTGGTATGTCGGAAATAGATGTTACAGGTAGGAAAAAGAAAAGCTGAGAAGGAAAGAGATTTTGCAGTGTAGTTCCACAGAGAACAGAGAACCTCCTCAGTAACGTGAAGCTGAGGATTCAACAGACTTGATAATTGAGCCCTTAACCTTCTGATGTCTGTATCAGAAAAACAGAGCCTAGCAGAGGGAGACAAAGAATAAAAGCAAATACTGGGTAGGAGGAAGCTGAGAAGATGACTGAAATATTGAGGTATAGTTCAGGATATGTATAGATCAGTGTTGTGATGTTTCCTTAGGCTCAGTTTTTCCCTCTGGCGAAGCGTAGATGGTTTAAAGGTGGCTTCGGGAGAACCTGATGTTTCCAGTGCAGCCGAGAGTCTGGCGTTTCTGTGGTGTGTGCAGATGTAACTTGGAGAGACTTCTCTTGGAATTTGTGTTTATGTTTCCCTCTTTCCTTTTGTTTTTGAAGGACTGACTAGTGATTTTGTTTTTTTTTAATCTTTATGGGAAGTTAAATAGTTAGAAGTTGGGAGTTTTCAGGTTGTGATTATCAGGCTGTGCTAAATGGATTTGAATCGAACCACTTTGAGCATCCGACAGGGTGACTGTTTCCATGCTCTGGTGTAGCATTTCTCTCCCGTACATTTGTTGTACCTAAATAGGGTATCTAAGAATTAGGGGGCAGTTGGCTCGCACAGAGATATCAAAGTTAACTTGCCTTTGGTATATAAGACTGCAGCTTCAAAGAAAAGCAAGGGTGCATCATAAATTTTGCTAAAATTAATCAACCATTTAAGAGCTCCACATTAACGAGGTTTTCCAGGCAAGCAGCTTTCTTCTCTTCTTCTTCTTCTTTTTCATTCAAAGTCTGAGAGGTTTGGGGTAGAGAAGGGGGGAACATGAGTAAGAAGAGGAAAGGAATGGAATTTGAGGAGAAATAATAAAAACAAAAAAGGCTGGATTTGTAGAATATAAATCCTCATGTGTCCTTGATCCATACTGTCAGGGTTTTTTTTTTTTTTGGTCGGATTTGTCCTGTGTGCCTTTGACAGAAAAGGCACGTAGAGAGAGAGAGAGAGAGAGAGAGTGCGACAGAGGGGGAGAGAGAGAGAGACGTGTCACTGCTTTGGAGCTCATTATCATTCTTAATAAGTCTTAAGGAATAAAGAGGAGCATTGAGTGTAAATGCTGGGTAATCCTAACACTCCTCAAGGTGAGAGGAGTCTCGAGGACACAGAGAAAGAGAGTGAGGAGGAGGGGGCTACTGTGGGAGCAGGAGAGGAGATGTGGATGAAAGTGGTTTTTAGGGGAGCGGGCGCAGGTTAGTTGGGCTTGTGCCTCTGGGACGCCTTGGGTTCGTTCCACAGGCCTGTGCTGGGGCAAGTTGTCTCCAAGTTTGCATCCCAGAGATCTCCCAAGTTTGCACCCGAGCAGCCCGGCTGGACCTTGGGGCCGGAACGTTGGCGTGGCCTGTGGTGGTGCCGTTCTCCGTCAGAGATCAGCTTGAGGGGAGCCGGCCGTCCCCGGGGCTCGGCCCGGGGCTCGGCCCGGGTGTCAGCCCGGTGCTGCGGGGCTCAGCCCCGGCGGAGCAGGCCCAGCAGGGTGCTGGCTTTGCCCTGCTCCGCTTTGCCCTGCTCCGCTTTGCTCGGGGTCGCCTCTCGACCGGTGCACCCTGTCCTTTGCTCCTCTCCGCGTCGGTCTGGTTGGATGTCTCAACGCCTTCTCTTTGCCTGAATTTCCTGGAGCATCTCCCTGCGCGGCTCGGACACTAGGTGGCTTAAAGCACAGGCTCGGCTCTGCTCTGCTGGCAGCTGCCAGCGTTCATTCACTCTTTCTGGTGGGCTCCCTTATTCAAACTTCAGGCTGGCAGCAAAACATGGAGATGTCTTTGAATCCGCTCTGGATTCAGATATCGCACGACCTCCTTGGCAGTGTGTTTGCAGTCGTGTTCGGGGATATGAGCCCTTGGAGAAGGAGGAAAGAGGACATTGATGAAATGAATTCAGAAGCTGGGATTCTTGCTTTGATGATAAGGAGTCAGGAACCTGCTGGTGTTGCTGAGCCCTTCCCTCTGCAGGCAGATTTCACCATACCCATTCTAAAGGGTGTGCGTGTGTTCCGTTTGGAAAAAAAACATTTCAGGGTTGGCATCGCCCTTTTTACTGTGCTGATGTGTAATGGAAGATGCTGAGCTTTCAGTGATGCCCACTGGCCCTTCTTTCTGGTCTCTTTATCTCAACTCCAGGCAGAAGGGATTGCTGTAATTGGGAATTTGCCTAATGCATCCAAAGCCTAAAGAAGGGGAGTAGAATAGCACTTGATTATTTTTTTCCCTCCTGCAGTCTGTGTTGTCTCTCTGGTTCAGCCCTTAGCTTCTGGCTGAAGTAGGAGTTTTACCTTTTTTAAAAATTATTCCAAATACCTTGGAGCAGGTGGGAAGGAGGTGTGGATGCTGAGTTTTGATCGGTTGGCAGAAGCCAAATGCAGTGAGGTGGAAGTCGTGCAAAACGCTGATTTTTCTGGGTCCTAATGCTTGGCATCAAGTTGAAGTACTACACTGGTAATATTATTAGGTATTCAGTTATTGTAATATTATTAGGTATTAAGTTATTAGTAATGGAACTGTGGAGCTTGCCTGTACTTGACAGAGAGCTGCTAAGGAAGTCTATTGGGCCTGAATTCATCCTGGTTTCTCTGGTAGTGTCCTTCCAGCATGCCTCACCCCTGATCTAGAGGGAGCAGGAGGAAACTTGAATGCAGTTTTTTGCATCATCTGTCTTCTGAACTCTTTGCTGAGACAGCTAATGAATTGTAGCAAGGAACTCCATTTCTAGTACAGAGGGATCTGCCTGCAACCCCTCTCACTCCCTCTGTCCAACGGCTGTTGATGAGGTGTCAGCTAATACCTTTCATGCGTGATTGAGCTGGTCTAGAATAGGACCTGGCGGTACAAGAGTCTGTGCTCACAGGGTTAGCTCTAGAGCCATCCAGTTGCCAAGGCCTCGTGTGTAATAACTGCTGTAGGAAAAGGCACAGCAGAACTGCCAGCTGTTTGGGGCCTTTGAGGGCCTTTGGCTCCTTGCCTGCCATGGCATTTTGGGGTAGTTTTCTCGCCAGAAGATATTCTATTTTTGTTCTGCCACCAGTGATGCTGTTTTGAAACAACATTGGAAACAACTCCCAGATTCTAAGCCATAGGGCTTGTCATTTCAATGACAATACAACAAGTCACCTCAGAGTTGGTCTCTGAGGCTGCTTGTGATCCTTTTGTGTGTGAAGTCAGCTGGCAAGGTTAGTCTCAGTGCTGGGAGGGCAGCATAGTATCACACACACCATCATCCATCAGACTTGGGAAGGAACGAGGTAGATGAACTCCGCAGGTTTTTCAGGGAGTTTTTTGTTTTGGATGCTATCCTTTGAAAGAACATTGGGAACGGGAAAACTTAAGAGAGAGAGTCCCTTGATGGTTTGTTTGGAACTGTGAAAAGGAGTCTTGTTTCAGCTGTCTATTAAAATGTGTTATGTAGTGACACTTGGGAGGAGCCTGAGGAACAAGTGCTAAGAGTGTGACCCAAGCATGAGTTTGACTGCTGGGCTTGGAGAAAGGTTGACTGGAAAGTATGTCCTAAAAGTACAAGATAGCCTGGTTCTGATCCCTGTTTGTATTTGAAGGTGGGGGTGGCAGTTGACTTTCACTTATGAGCCAGTTCTTTTCTTTCCTGGTTTTGCTTCTGCTTCCAATAGCAAAGGTAATGGGACATTTTATTCCTAAGCAGTATGAACTGCCAGCCCTACACCTTTCCCAGTGTGGATAGGCAGAGCTTTCTAAATATGAAGACATGAATGTACCTGGCATAAATGCAAACTGAGCGATGTGATCACAGCCTGTGGCCTCGAGGTATCTCCCTCCTGCCCCACTCAGCCCATCCCCATGCCAGGAAGAGTGAGGGCTGCACAGAGCCACACTTGCCTGCGTGGTGCATGATGAGGCTGGCAGAGCAGTTGGGAGGCTGGCAAACAGCTCCCAGCCTGGCTACCTCCCCATGGGAGCTGTGTCTGCAGAACATCCTCTCCAGAGGGCTGCTGGTGATGAGTCCCTCCCTCTACCAGTGCCTCAGGCTGGTCCAACTTTATATGAGGGGAGCAGTGTCCTTTCACACTAGTGAGCCAGCAGAATCTCTCCCGGGGGTTATTGTAACCTCTCAGCAGCGATTTGCAAACAGGCATTCGGAGATAAAGTCTTGCTGCCGAGCTCAGGGCCAGTAGGGCAGATAACAAATGCGGCAGGTTTATGAAAGGGAAGGTGTATGAAATGCAGCCTGCATCTCCCATTTCACTGCACTATGCCAAAACACACAGTTTCTTATTTCAGTCACTGTGATCTTTCAAGGAGGTTAATTTCCATGACGAACTCTGGGCCACGTGCTTGGAGGATTTATCTAATTAGACTGACACTTTTCTTTTTTAAAAAAGAAAATAAAGCTGCACCTTGGAGGACTTAAGTATTTTAAACTGTGGGAGCAGCAGTAGGTAGTATGATCCCTGCTCACAGAGCAGGGAGAGAGGAAATTTCCCTTTTTCCAGTTTCCTGTTTAAGACTTCACCAAAGGTCCCCATTTACCTAATTTTGTTACTTGATGGCTGGGTGCTAAAGAGTACTTTATCCTGCCTGAGTCCCTAAAGCCTCAGCTGGCTCTTTAACTCATGTAAACCATTGGTGTTCTGGGCTGTTAGTATTCAGGATGGAGCAGAGGGTAAAAGAGAGACCTACTTATGCTCCTTAGCCATGTCCTAGAAAAACTGCATCCTCCCAGGACAGTGAATGGTGTGCCTGCAGCCATGTAACAATTGAGGTAGGTATACATCCCTCTCACCATGCTTGGGCACCTCATGCTCCTGAGTGTGTGTGCTCTGGAAGCTGGTGTGACTGTCCTGTGTCTTGTCTGTGGTCACAAAGAATAGTGAGTCCCAGGAGAGCCCCCTAGCCCTTCATCCAGCCTTGTTGCAGCTGGATCATGTTTGGACTTCGTGCTAAAAATGCCCTTCAGACAAGACCTGGGACTGGGACCATGCTGTTGTGAAAACAGGATCTTAGGTTAAGGCAGTTACCTGCAGGCAGGTCCCGTGCTTCCCTCAGACTGGGTATCTTTCACACTTGCAGGCACAGTGGATGATGCTGGTTTTGTTCCCATCAGAGGGCTCCTGGAGTCCCACTCACACTCTCTGCCTACTGCTTTCCCATTATTTGGCAGCTCCTTGTGTTCCTGTGTATGAATCCAGGTTCAGATCACTTCAGGTCTGGTACTGCTCCAGCTGTTTATCCAGATGTTCCTGAAGGAACATCTTCTCAGGGCACCATATTTGCTGCACTAAACTCTGGCAACTCAGACCACATTGTCTTGCAGCCCAGGCTGGAACAGAGTAGCATCTGTGGGGAGGGAAGTGTCCACACAAAAGGAGCAGCATAGGCGTAGCCTTGTGACCTCTGGTGATAATACATTGAATCCTGTGGAGCTGTTCATGGTGCAAGACTCTGCACAGAGTGAGAAAAATACAGCAGCCTCCTCCAAGGAGATGGTCACTGGATATGCTGCAGTCCCCAGCTGATACACTGAGGAATCTGTAGTGGATTGAACCTGAGATTTAATTTTAATTTATGTTTGGTGAGAAACGGAACAAAACCAGATATTTCCTTTCCTACCCCCCACCTAAGCAAAAGAAAAAGAGAAATAAAAACAATAAAACCTACCAGGCACTCAGAGGGCTAACCAATAGGAGCTCTGTTGGCTGGGGAGCAATCGTTCTGGCTTGGTCAGCCATCCCTAACAAGTTACGGGTTGTATAAACTCCCAGCTTACAGCTGTAAATTTACTCAATTTTGAATACAGCTGCAAGCTGGCTCAGCAGGATCTGAAACTGTCTGCTCCAGTAGTCTTGCTATGCTCAAAATTCACATTTGGGGGCCCCAGCTTTAGACACGTGGAACTGTGGAGGGCCAGATCATGGGCTGCATCCCACACAGCTCCAGATTGAAAGGAACCTCCCCAATATAAACCATGGTGTTAATTTATCCTTCCCTGGCTTTTTGCTTCCTCACCTTGGGTGAATGCCTCTTGATCTCCATAACTGCAGTCCACTGTCCCCATGCCTTTCTGTCCCTCACCTTGAGACAGGGAGCTCAGTCCAAGATAGATTCCCTTGCAGAGAGTTTGCAAAACACCGCCCAGAACAGCAGTGCCATCTCTGTTGGATGCTGCAGTAGGTGGGCAGGATTTGGTCCATACACAGCCCTGGCCCTTCCTACAGTGTCTGCTCAGTCCTTGCTGTGGTGGAGTCAGTGGGTATTTGCTTGAGTGATTGAGGGTAAAAGGAGAGCTCTGACTCCAGGGTTTGTTGCTGCAGAAGTGGCTGATCTCTCTGTACACCTGTAGTGTTGCAACATTGCAGGATACTCCTGGATAGCTGAACTTCTGGCTTATATTTGAGGCACTGAATCCTGCCACAAACAGCAGCATGTTATTTATATTGAAAGAGAATTTAGCCCAGTCACACAGTTAACTTTGGCCACCTCTTACGTGTTCAGAAATTGGATAGTTTACAGCAGTGTAGAGAAAGAGGGACATATGCATCTGAGCCCACTTGTCCTCTTACTGCTGACTACATTTCCTCGTGTTTCTAATGGGGAAGCATTTTGTCTTGGAATGAGACATCAAGTATTGTCATGTTACTCTCACTGACACCTTGGTCTTCAGCAAAAGTGAGGTGATATTTTCTGTTACCTGGAATGGGCTTGGAAGGTAGAGGTGGCTTGAGGGATGACCAGCCCCAGGCCTCCTCAACACACATCTGGCAGCCTCTGCCCTGGGGTGCTGCCTGGCTCTCTGAAGCAGCTCACATCCTTCTTCACTGGAGCAGAGTGGTGATGGCAGAGGTTATGGGGATAATGTGATTCCAAACACAGCAAGTGTTCGCTCCTGAATTCAGCTCCCTACAAATAAATGAAAAGGAGTGGTTGCAAATAAAAGATCCAGGAGAGGTTTCCTCTCCTGTCTTCCTCATCTCCCCTGTGGAGTTGTGCTGGCTCTGCCTCTGGCTCCCAAAGGGTTAAGATGACTCATACCCCTCTCACCAGATATGCTGGCAGGAACGATTCATCCCAGCCACTAATTGGTGGTGTTTGCTCTGCACTTTCTCGATCTGGTTTTGATGAAAACATTTAACCAGAAGCTTAGTGTGCAGAGGCTTCCAGCTGACAGCACTGGGCAGGCTTTACCAAGTTGTCCTTGCTGTGTGTAAATTCAGCAGCCAGGCGTAGAGGTGGCAGAGGAGGACAAACATGCCTAGCATCACAGCTCCTGGCCCCTTGGTTCCACTCATCAGAATGCTCTTACCTGTGGGAATCTTTGGGCTCCAGGCCCATATCTGCTCTAGTCTGCAGGTGCCTTTCTGTACCTAGACAGCTGTTGGCATTGGAAGCCAGTTCAGAGCCTTGGGACTAGGCTGCAGAGGTGGGAAGAGAGGTCCTGATAGGTTCCCTAGGGCCTGGTCTTACCTGAGAGCAGGGGTATGACTCGGTAGAGCTTGGGAGATCTGTTCCCAAGACCATCTGGCTGCAATCCTGGGGGATTCTTCCCCAGAAAACAGGCTCCGACAGGCCCTGTGCCACAGAGTGGTGAAGCTACTGGTTGTGTTACATGGAGATGACCCAATCATTCTTTCCTATGCCACTTGGAAGTTTGTGCAGGACTTCCCCAACACAGTCTTGCACTGGAGTTTTTTCAGGTAATAATAACCTGCTCATCTATAGGCTCTCCTAAGGGACTTCACATGAAGAAGTCTGAGATTATTTTGATTTTTGCCATGCAAGTGGAAGAGAAGTTGCCATGTCCTTATGGAGTCAGTCTTGAGAGTAGGCAAGACCAAGCTCCTCAGTTCCTGCATCACAGAACCTGTAGGCAGCAGCAGAAACTGAAACATTCCCCAGGGGAGATGCCAGTTTATCTGTGCTGCTGCTGGAAAATGCATTCAAATTTCTGCCCAAACAGGAGATTGTGACATGCAAGAAATTCGTCTGACCCATCAGGGCTGCCACTGCTCTGATATTTCTTTACTTTTCTCTCCTTATCTCTGGTGATCTACCCTACAAACAACAAAACAAATCCAGATGGGAAAATTTATAAACCAGAAAATCTGGATTCCCTGTTCCTGGAAAAGCATGATCCCTTGTTCTCAGACGCCTCCGTGTGTCATGGGGTCTGCCATGAAGAGATGCCAGAACTGTTGCAAGAGGCCAGGCCTGCGTCTGCCTTAAGGAAATGGAGCAGTGTAACACCCTGCATGAGTGTGGGTTTCCAGAGGAGGTGTGCTGCTCTGGGGAAGCAGGATTTGCCCTTGTAAGAGTTGTTCAACAAAGGCATTTGTTGTCTTTCTGTCCATTTCAGGACCTGGCTCCACATCACTGCTGAACTGATCATGTCTATTGAGGGAAATTTTTTGCCTCTTCCCTCTCCCTGACTATTGATAGTCTGGAACTAAATACATATGTCTCATTAAACACAAAAAGCCAGGCCAGGCCCCCACTGCACAAGGTGCTGCCTGTTATCAGCCTGGAGAAAGGGAGCAAACAGGTGTAGGGTAACAGTGCAACTGAGAGAGACCAAAGTGCATCATGAAATAAACAAACAGCCAGTGCTCCAGCTCCCCCAAATGCACTGTGTATTTCCAAGGGTCTGCAGTGTGCTTTAGAACATGCTCTGAGCAAGCACCCCCTTGGGGCACCGTTTAATTTGCAGCCAGAAATGGGTTGATGATTTTCTGTGTCGTAGGGGTGTCTGGGAGCCCCGTGCCCCTTCTGTTGTGCTTGGGGCTGCAGGAGCAATGGCAGCTCCCTGTGTCCAGAGCTTACAGGGGTGGGGAAAGAGGCCACTTACAGGATTGACCAGCTGTGGGTCTGACTTGGGGATGAAGAACTTAAGAAGGCATCTGAGCCTTCCCTTATAAGTAAAGGCTGTAAGTTTTTACTTTGACCTTCACAACATCTACTGTTTTCAGGGAAGAGCCCAAACTCTGTGGTGTGACAGTCTTTCCTCCTAAGATTTCTTAGGTGAGGATATTTGTATTTTGGATTTTATTTAATTTCTTTGCATCTCTTCATGCCATGTGAATCTTCTGTTGCCCCTTGTGCTTGGGGGCTGGTAGAGCTTGCAGTGGTGCTGCTGGCATTTTTGTTGCATTTACTGAAGCAGTGGCTTGGCTTACTGTACCCCAGCAGCAGCCAGCGCTTTAGTGACTCAGCCCCTGGAATTATGCTTACCCAACAATACCTTTTGTCCTTTGCCCAAAACTTCTGGCCAAGAAAAAGGGAAAAAGGAGGAGGGAGAAAAGAAAGAAAAGATAAAATTCTGCATTTAGTTGTCCTTTCATCACAGGTGGTGCCAGTTGGTTTTTGCTTTATTTGTACAGGGTGGGGAAAAGAGAGAAAGAAAACAAGGTGGAACTCGGACAAGGCCCAGGAAATGTTTGAACCTGACGACAAACTTCCTTTGTTCAGGGGAGCAGGGGAAAGACAACAGAAAAAAGGGACAGAAGACCAGCTGAAACCAACCTTAGCCTTGTGCTCTTGGGCAGGTTTCTTTTTCCTACTCTTTGTTGTTTGGGGTCTTTTGTATTGCTTGGTGTCTTGTGATAATTTTATTTGCATAAGGGCTTTTGTGTGCTGCCTTCTAGAAAGTGGACAGATGAAAGGTTTGCTGGGGACACATTTGTTATTTGGATGGGGAGGATTTGTCAGTTTTTCCATCATTTATCTATCATTATCTATCATTTATTCATGCTTTGCATGATCCTTCTCCTCCAGCCATGAAGATCAAGATGGCTAGAGGGAAAACATGAAGGACCATGCTTCTCAGGAGGAGAGACGGATGAGCAATTTGGGGGTAGGCAGACAAATCTTGATTAAAATGCAGAAACCAGAGGGTTTTGTTGAGGAGAAAACAAAGAGAACTGTGAGGGCAGCTGTTAGGGATACTGCCTAGAGGACTCCTGAGTACCACCAAGGGCTACGACACAGACCGCTCTCTTTTTCAGGTTGGCACAAAATCTCTTGATGAATTATCTTGCAATGTTATTCTTCAAAAAGAAGAATTGGGAGTTGTGATAGCTGTCCAAGAGGCACTGGAAATTAGAGTAATCTGCTGCCATGTGGGACAAAACAGATTCTGGTGGGGTTTGGTTTCAGCAGGGCCATTACAGCCAGTTCATTGGTGGTACTGTAGGTATGATCAGGGCCATGCAGCACTCCTGGAACTTGGTTGGAGCATGTAGAAGTGTTTTTCCATCCAAACAGGAGATGACAGCTCTCTCTGTCAGGCACCTGGCAGTCCACATGTGTTACAGCTGACCTGGGCTGGGGTGACACTCAAGGGATCTGTTTCTCTCAGATGTTCCTCCCTAGGAGGCTGCCTGGTACCTTCCCAAATTGCCCTGTACTTCTCAGCTGTTGACTCTGTGCAGTGCTGTAGTGGTCTGGTAATGCTGGAATGGCTGGGTAGCGAGGAGACTGGGATGAAAGGTGGTTCAGTCCTCTCTTGTTGAGCTTAGAAATATGTTGCACAATGCTCAATTAACCTCTGTTATCTCATTTGGGTATCACAAAACATTGTGTCAAAATGAGTGAGCAAAGTTGTGGATATCACCTGTATTGCAGATGCTGGCCATGCTCTCCAAAGAAAGATTAAATATTTTGACGTGGCTTAAAGAGGTGTCCAATTTTCAGTACACCGAAAGGAAGAAAGAGGAGCCAAGATTGAAAATCTGTCTCTGGAGCTGTACTGATGTGGGACTTTCCTGCCGTGTCCTGCAGAAGTCTTTCCATTCTTTTGATAACAGCCAAATCGCTGCCATGCCTACTGTGTTGAAGCATCAAGAGATGCTGTCAATTAAAAACTTGCCCTGATGCTGTGGAAATGGGTTCCCTGGATTGTATAAGTAGGAATATGGGTCTTTCTTTCCAGTGCAGGTGCCCTCTGAGTTTCATCAGACAGCCCTGGAGCTGCTCTTTTCCTAACTTTACCTCTAAGCCTGAGCTGCAGGACACAATCCCAGTTAACTCAAGAGCAGAGTCTGAATTCAGTGAGCCCTAGGTGAAAGCTGGAATACTTCCACTACAAAATAGGCTATTCCAGTTTTACACCAAGAGCAGCTGCATTCTGACTTTGGTCCTCAGTCTTTGCCTTAGTTATCTAGAGAGTGGAGATAATAAAACTTGCCTGCAACATGGCTTCTAGCTGAGAATTAAGGAACAGTTTTCAGAGCCAGATTGAAGGCAGCTGTAGAACACAGTCTGTGTTTTTGGTGCTAGTGTATTTGTCTGGAGTTTAGAAATTAGGGCCCGAGTGAGACTAAGAAAGGTAGGTGAACACACTTGCTGGATTTTGTCTTCAGAGATGTTCCAGGGAAACTTGCCCAGGGGTCTCGAGGGAAGAGGCTGGTACTGGGGTGCTGGCAGTGGCGAGTGAGCAGCTTTTCTGCCGTCCGTTCCAAGCACAGGAGGGACTGTGGGGAATGATTTCAAAGCCACCACTATGGAGATTAAGGGGATGAGAATGTAAATCTCAAGTAAAAAGGTAATTGAATGTAATAGCAAACACTGCTCGGTCTATGTTAATTTTAGCTCTTCCCCTGGATACAAGGCGCTGTATTAGTGTTTTATTACCATTTTGTTTGCACTAATAAAATAGTAAAATTTATTTCAAGGAAGTTGAAGGATGGTTTTACAATGCAAATTTGAAGAAATTGGACTTTTCATTTACACCACTGCTATTTTAAACCCTGAAGGGTGTAAATTAGCCTTCTGTGCCTGGGTGAAATCCACTGCTTCCACAAGCAGGGGGAGGATTTGGTGTGGGGGAGAAGAGAACAAAACCAAATCATCTGAATATTTCAGAGAGACAGAGATATCTGATGAGGAGAGAGAGAAAAAATCGGACTGCCTGTGCCCACTGAGTGGAAGGGCTGGAGCAGAGTGGGAAGAGCTGATGAGAAGCAGGTTTGTGCTGGTGAGCAGCTTCAGCTGCCATAAGCGTCAGGAAAGGGCAGAACAGGGCATGGGGGTTGCAGTGGACATGGTCTGCCCTGTGCTGGCCATGGGGTTCCTCCTAGTGAAGGAGGTGCAGCATCTGGGACTCACCTGATCACCAGGTACTGTCAATGACAGACGGTTCCTAGAAGTGTGAAAGCCTAGGGCAGGTTTTGCCTTCTGGCCCAGGGGACCCACACTTCCCATGTTGCCTGTACTTCTCTCTTGCTTTGCTGTCTTCATCTTCCTGCCATAGCCCAGCCCATCTGGCTGCCAGGCCCTGCCTGGCTCTGATTCCCCACTGAGTCACGGTGCTGCCAGGGAAGGTGCCTACAGCCCAAGAGGCTGGTTCAGTGACCTCCTCCTTCACCCAGAACTCCTCTGTGGCATGAAATAGAAAGGGATGGGCTGATTATCTGGTCCCTTTCACCTTTGTAAAGTTGTTTATAACAGTGCTGTTCTCATCACACTTTTGTCAGTTCTTGGCCTTGACATAAATGATGCTGTAAAGGCTGAGCCACACAGAATCAGGTCCAAAGAGCCTTGTTTGGTTCCAAAGGTCCTGCACTGAACTGACCATATATCTTCTGGAGGGGGGTGTCTCAGGGTGTAGAACCATCCAAACACAGCAGCTTTCTTGGATTTATCCTGAGTTTCTGCAACAGGTCTGAAAATCCCATGGGGCAACTTTGAGGCCTTCATTCTCCTTGTGCAAAGGAAGGTGTGGAACAGGAGTTGTAACATCCCTTTTTTCAAATCCCAGAGGTTCCATTCCCCTGCTGGGGAAGGCTCTGAGTTACTGTTAATCTGAGTTACTGTTAATCATGTTCACCTTGCATATACCTCACTCTTCACACAATACTAATGTTGAAGGGAGCCATGCTGAGTTTCTCCTGTATGGGAGAATTAAGATACTTTTTCTTAATCTTGAGTGAAATGGTACATTTGTTCATTGTCCTGAGGTGATTGTTTGAAGCAAGTCTATGTATTGTATTATGTACCTCCCCAACCCACATCAGGCTTTTTACAGTGACAGAGGTACTGATTTGGGTATGAAGCCTCAGAGAACCCTTTTCCTTCTGCCATCCAGCAGAATGATGGGCACTCAAACACTGCTTGTTCCTAGGCAGTTTCTCTCCAGCAGTATTAGTGATTTTGCAGCTCACCCAGTCACACTGGTGTGGGCTGCTGCTTCTGTGGGATGTAATTGCTCAGGTACCCGTTTGGTGTCTGGCCACCTGCTCCAGCTGTTGCCCTGCATTCTTGGCCAAGTGATACTGAGTGAACTGGAGAAGAAAAACCTGATTCAGTGATCTGATTTTGCAGAGAGGTAGATCTTCAAACCCTCCTTTGGACTATGAATATCGTCTGTTAATTTTATCCTCAGGAGGCCTTTCAGGAGAGAAGCCACTGTTTACCCCATGCGAAGGCAGGATAGGGCTTTGACTTGTTACTATTTATGGTCTGGATAGCAGCAAAACTACTGGGAAAGTTGAGGCCAGGCTCCAAGTCCTTTGTCCATTTGGCTGTGCCACCTCTTCCCTCTTCTAGTGTCTGGGCATTAAAGAAAGCTTTCAAAAGTTTAACCCTTTTACAGCTTCAGCTTACAATACAATCACCAGCCATGGGTGGTATCAAGCAGCCCTCAAACTCCCTGCCCTGCTTCTTTGGTGGGTGTAGCAGAGGCTGAGCCAAGACTGAGGGCGTTACCAAAGAAAGCAAAGACTTATTTTTGGCATTGAAATGGTTTCCTATTCCAGGCGAGTCTGGGGAGCAGCTTGGTTGTGTACCCAAGGATTTAAACAGTGCATTAAGCAGAGGGGTTACACTCCGGGTGGATTTCAATCAAAAACTATAATTACATCAAATAGCAAACGGAAATGGAAAAGGGGGATTACTGACTCGACCCTGAATGCTGTTGGCTGCTGAACCTGCTCCATTATTTACACCCCCTCTATTGCCTGAGGTGGGGTGTGTATGTGTGTAGGCAGTAAGGCCCCTCCTCCTTTTTCCATTTCCTTCATGCATCTGATGAAGTCAGAGTCCCTTGCTGGTATCAGTGCTTGGAGGAAGATTGGAATTTGCATGACTTGGATTTGGGACTTTGCAGGGCAGGTTTGATCTCCCTAGGCAACTCTTCCTGGCTCCAGGCAGGAAGAACTGCTCAGCTCAGGCAGTCATGGGAACCCCCAGGCCTATAAGCTTTCTCTCTTTTTCTGTTTTGCTATCAGACCAGTGTTTTGGACTCGTAACTGCTTATCCTCAAAAAAACTGGAAAGCTCCAGACTGCAAACAGGAAGTTCTTTCTAACCTAGAGAGCTGGTAGTGTTTAAAACTGCCCTTGAGGTGGTAGAATTGTTCTGTGCCTATGTTCAGACTCTGAAAGTCTGTCTTGTTTGGTACGACCAAGCCAGTACTACCTAGCTGGGGAATTTGCCACACACCTGCACTCAACAGTTCAGGCTCCCAGGTTCGCCCTCTGGTTCAAGCTGCTTCCTGCAGTACTTCAAAATACTTTGTGGATTCCAGTTTGGCACTTCTGCTTCTGGCACTGCTGCACCTGTCACCTGCCTTCTGCTCTTTGTCTGCCTCGTTTCATTTGTCCTGTTCTCCCAGTTCCTCCTTGTGTCTCCCTTCCTTCTTGTCATTGGCAGGTTGTGTCTCTACACGTCTGCTGGACGCCTGAGTTTGGGAGGATGTGTAGTGGGCGCGCTGAGATGGCTGAAACTGTGTACCAGACAGGGAGGATAAGGAATGCAATCCCCCACTGCCTTCCCAAGCCTTCTTTCTCAGGTGGTTTTCCAGATGTCCAATCCCAGGTTTCATAGCCCAGCCCAGCTCCTGTTTGATGGGATCTCTTCTTCTTTGCTCATTCTATATGAATGAGATGTTGTGCAGAAATTGTCTTCATTTACGCTACAGAAGAGCCTTGCTTGGTGCTGTGCTGTTGCAGCATCTGCTACACCTTTGCCAAATGTGTTGCCCCTTTTTCATCTGTGGTACGTTCAGAGCTGGAGGATGTAATGTGGTATGTAGAAGAGAAACCCCAGTACATTCATGGTTGCTTTACACACGGTTTGAGAAGCACTGGGAAAGGACAGTACTCTTTCCCTTCTCTGGATAGTGGCAAATCCATACAGAGTGAGACTTTGCCAGTGCTGGCTGCACTTTCACGGCACTGACGTCACCTTATCATGAACATTTGGGGAAGAAAGGTGCTTTGTAAATACAAGAAAATACTCTCTTCTTATAGACAGATGTTTGATTTTGTAATACAATACAGTGACCTGAAAAAAACCCAAACCCTATCCAAATGTAGATTTCACTGAAAATAATGTAAATACAGTAAGGAAACTTCATTCAAAACTGAAATCCCTTTTGGCAAGTAAGGGAAAGAGTAATGTTAGACCAAACTCTTCTTTGTTAGACAAACAGGGAAAAAAATTCTTCAAGACACAAGTATGATCTAAGACACTTTTCCAATTCATTTTTTTCTTCAGCATTTTGCTGATTTCAAATTTATTTTGTGCTTTCTCTGCAGTATTTAGAGTCCTGATATAGTGGTCTAGGGGACTAGTTCAAGAAAACCAAACTGTTAAACAAACTGATTATCTCACTGTTCAAAAGAGTTACAGTGGGAAAAATACATGGTGACAGGTAAATTCTTACATGAAACATTCTGAAATTTACCTTGATTTTAGGTTTGTTTTGTTACACATTCTAGAAGATAGAAAAATCCTAACAGGAAAAATGTTATAAGAGACACAGGAAAGCTGACTTGTCCTGCTTTGTGCAAGCTTGAATTTACTCCTCACTGTGCAAAGTCCTGTTTTAGCAGCCATGAATGAGTTGGAGCCAGTGGAGCTCCCTAGTTCAGGTCCTTAATGGCTTTTATGATCCAACTGTGACGCTTCTGCTGCTTCCTTTTTGCCTTTCCTAACTATATTTTGGAAATGACAGCCCATTTCTGTTCCCTTGTCCTTGTGTAAAGCCCAGTTAGCTTTCATCAGATGATGTGATCTGAGCAGATGCTAAATAAAAGGTTTGATTTTAAAGGGATATCATTTGCAGGTGTGGAAATATACGAGCAGAGGGTGAGGTTGAAAGAGAGGAGCAGCATGTTGAGATTCAGGCACCCTTGTGGAGAGGTGTTTAACACTTGCAGCTCTAGCTGGAGCTTTCCCAAGCTGCAGGTACTGGGACATTGGGAAGACTCGCGTCTGTACGTTTTATAACGCAAATGTGTATGAACATTTCAAGCTTCTGTGACATCCTCTGTTTCTCCTGCTGGCAGGAGCTCTCATGAGCTCTCCTGTTACAGCACCAGGCTGCTGCTGGTTTTGGGGGGCTGGCTCAGCACAGCAGCTGAGGGTGTTGTACCCCACAGAGCAGAGCCCCTGGCAGCTGGCATCTCACCTCGGGGAAGCCATCTTCATGGGTTGCCAGTTTTATTAGCAGTCCATCCTTTTCACAGAGGAGGAAGAGAGGAGAGAAATTCCATCTGGCTCTGCTGATTCAGTGGAGTAAAGAGGTGGAATTCATTAGGAAAAAATTGTTTACGGCACAGCTTTGGCCAGAGGATCTTCCATTTCAATGTCCTGCCTTTTTATGATAGATTGTGTGAAAGACAAAGCAAGCACTAGGGGCTGCTTGGTGTTTTTGTTTTTATGTTTTCATTAAAGTTTAATTGCATGACTTGTGTGATGTAACTTCTGGAAATGCCTGTTGCAGTTGGTGGCAAAATGATTTTTGATTTGTTGTGTTTGAATCAGGTGCAGGAGTGTTAAACCTCAAAGAGGTATTCAGACATACATGTAGAGAGAAAATATATTTATCTATAGGATAGCTTTTGATTAATGAAAGAAAGGAACTGAAACTGCTGTGAGAAGAATTTCCTTTATTTGAAAGCTCTTCTGCTCCATCACTAGAACAGAGAGTAAGGGTCTTTAAAATTAGTATAACTATAATTTATATCCACCATAAGGATGCTCTTTGCCTCCTGATCAGTAATGGAGCTTTAAATATAAATGGATCCTTATCTTGCAAACACTCAAATATTTTCTTTACTCACATGAGGTGTCAAAGGAAAGATTTCTATAAGGAAAATGGGGCATTTGCATAAGTACCCGCAGCATCAAACAACAGAGAATTTGTATTGCATAAACAACAACAACCACATTAAAATCATACTGCTTTAGCAGTTTAGAAAAAAATATAACAAAAACATTGAAACTGTAATAGATGTTGCTCCGTGTATCGGTATCGATTTCATAATTTGTGTTGCCTTAATCTTGGGTGGGTGAAGATTAAGAATCTCCACATAGAGTTATGCGTGTGCAATAAGTGGGAACATCGTAAGCAGCTTTCCTTTGCCTGGAGATGATTTAGGGCAGTGTTTTCTCTATAAAATCTGGGGTTTAGAAAAATAAAAGAAGATCTTTATGAATAAAAATCTCGAAAGGAAAATATCCAATAAACAATGAACTGGAGGAGAAAGCACTTAACTTTAAACAAGTTTTCCAAACTTCATGTTCCAGACATGAGAGCAAAGTGCCCTCCATATGCACATGTGAAACACTTTTTTCACACTGTCCAACACATCAATTCCCAAAGTAAATTTGGAGCATAAGTGGTGAAAAGGAGGAGAAGATAGAAGTTCTGTTTGTGTTCTATAATCTAGAGCCTTTTTTGTATAAAACATTTATACCTGTTTAATTTGAGGTGTGGTAGTTAAATTGATAGTCTGCACTGAAACCGCTTTTTTGGCTCAGTTCAAATTAATTGGTAACAACCTTATTTTTATGTGGTTTTGCAGAAAAGAGATAGCTCTGTATTAAACCATTACAAGTTTGTATGAGGTGTCTTCTTATACGCATTTTTAGAAATCCATGTTTTTGAAATACTGTTAATCAAGGATGAAAAAAAGAATAGAAGGAAATTCACTCTGTAGAGCATTTGTGAATGAACGTTAACATGCTCATAAAATGATGATAAAAAAATTAGCAATGGTCACCTTCAGCTTTGGTTTCTTTGAAACAGAGCTGAGCTTCACCAAAGTAAAAGGCAGTTCACTCAGACTTGGGGAAAGGAGTCTCCCCTAAAACTTTCCCAGCAAATGGGAGGGCTAAACTGCTTTTGCCTAGAAAGAAGTAGGGCTTTCTTGCTTCCCACTGGGTTTCTGCTCAACAGTGAGAACTCATTTTCCCAGAAACTGCACCCAGAACTTATGGCTGCTTCCTGATCCAGGTGAGTACTGGTTACTAAAAAGACAGGCATTTTTTTCCTCTAGTTATCATCCCCGAAAAATTCCCTCTATATTTTTTCTTAGTTGCTCTATTTTTTTTTACAGATTTTTTTTCACATTTTGTAACTGTACATACTTTGTACATTTGTTTTGTCTATAAGTAGTTTGTTCTGGTCTGTAAATGACTATTCGGCCCGTCCAGCAGAGCAGGCAGGTCTAGAGCTGGACTCTGTGCTACTTCAAGGGGCATCTGGACTCATGGGTCTGTGTGTTGGGTTGGTACACTCAAACTGTCTTGCTATTTCAGGAGGCAGAAAACTGTTTCTTTTTTTGCTGGTCATTCTTTCAGTGAGTCTTTCTCTGAACCAAATAGTAACCAAAGCTGGTCCTGGATTGATCCCCTGCTAAGCAGCTTCCCTGCTGTAGGGTGTCATCTTTAAAAAAAATAATAAATGAACCCCCCTCACAAAACACTAGTCATTAAGTGGAAATAGCACTTTCCTCTTAGACTGAGAAGTTTATTTAGCAAAGAAGGGGATAACCTAGTAGTTAGAGCACAGTCAGAAATCTCATAGCTTTCACTAAATTGCTGTTTGAGTTTGCTCTGGTTACTTTAACTCCTTGTTTTCCCACCTTCACTGTGGAGCAAAGAATTCCCTGTGGCATGCCATGCAGTAAAGCTGGAATTTTGATTGGGCAACAAATACATCTGTGTATATGGGGATTTTATGTTAGAAATCTGAGGATGTCTCTGAGTTCCCATGCACTTGCTCATTTTTTTTTCAGTGAAATAACTCTGGCTTTTAAAACTAGCAAAAGCAATTAGCTCAGTCCAGGGACCAATAGGTGGAAACATGCCATTTTGAAAAATGGATTTGGTTGTGGGGATCGGTGGGGCTTTGTATTAGTCTGGAATATCACTGCTGCAAGTGATGTCTGTAGGCACTGGGTTTGTTCCGTGCTCCAAGAGCACCAGGGGTGGCTCAGCCCTGGGCTCCTTGTGCTATTGGTGTGAGGGCAGGAAGCTCTGCTGCACATCACTTGAGCACAGGCATATGGGTGGAATGGACCTATAATGCATAATTGTAACAAGTAGCTAGAATACTGCCAATGCACTTCCAGAATTGGCTGGGTTAATAAAATGTGCTGATTGCTCCCTGAGGATATCAAGGGACTGGATGATATTAGTAAGGGTCACCAGTTCAAATCTGGGGCAAGTTAGCAGTGACTGCAAGAGCCATGTTTCAGCCCTGCGTGCTTTTCAGTGAGTTCTGGCAGGCAGGTATCTCTGTGGCTGCTGTGTTGGCAGCTGGATTAAAAAGGGAGGATGGCTCTGTGTGGTGCTGACACAGGTCTTCAGAGACGGCAGTGCTTTCCCAGTTCTGCTTGGGATTTCAGTCCCCTTTCCAGTGTAAGTTTAAAGCAGGAAGCTGCTTATCCATGTTCTCTGGATTCACAGTCCTTAAGTCACACATCTCGCAAGTCTGTCACCTCATTTATCTAGTGGAAACGGCAATTCATTTGATTATTGTCTTCTGTTTTTAAACAAATATGGTTGATTTCCAAGTTTCCATGAGAAAGGAAAGGTGGGAGTATTTGGCTGTTGCTCTTGCTACTGCTGGTTGTGGGGATTCAGTCTGTCCATCCAGGACAGAGAGCATTTCTATCTTGGGAGGCAAATTACCATCACTATACCTGCACAGTGGTGCTACTTCATTTTTTAAGTAATGTCTTGAGCAGTAACACACTACCTGCACCTCTGGGTGAGCAGAGGTTTCCTGGATTTGCAGCTTATGCCTCCAGGTCAATGCTGTGCAGGGGTCTAGTGAGGGTGTGAGTACCTGCAATATCCTGCCCCTTCAAGACACATGGGAAGCTGAACAACATGACATTCTGCGAAGGAGGGCAGCTTCTGGTCAGGTGCTTGTATTTTTGCTGCCTTAGCTGCTGTTATAAATTCCTCACTCTGGCCTTTCACTTCTGATATTTTTCCCTTGGCCAAATCAAAGACGGTTTTGTTACCTCCGGCTCCCTGCAGATGCGGCAGCTTCAGGCAATGAAATATGCTCCAGCCTTTAAAGGGAGGACAGGGAACCTGCTGCTGGGAATCTGAGATGGAGAAGGGTTCCGGGAACAGGACCAAGGCTTTTGCCTTCGTTCAGCCCTGGCTGATCCATGTGCATGTGCAAAACCAGCAAGCCTGCTAGTTGTGTGCTGGGAGGATAGATCAAGGTGCTCTGGAGTGCTGTAGGATTTACAGTGTGGATTGAAAAACACACAGCAGCGTGTGTAGGTGGCACTGAGACATGATTGCCTCTCCTTGCCACTCCCCACTTGGGCAAGCAAGGTCAGCGTGGCTCCTAAATTAATACATTCTATAATGAAGTTGATAGATTTGGGATTAGTTGTAGTATTGGTGCCTAAAAGGAAAAAAGGGAAGTTTTTTTCCTTTTTCTGGGTTTGTCTGAGCTTCCCCTGGAACTAGATATGGAGGAATACAGGCCTAGTGACTGGACATGGATTTTTATGGTAGATGTGAGAATATGCTTTAGGTTCCTGCAGCGTTTCTCTTCTTGTTTTTCCAGTGGTGCTCAACAAAGTTGGGATTTCAGGTTCCTGTTTTCAAACCATTCAAAAGCTTGAATGTATCTGTAGGACTGAGACCCAGATGATAGTGCACAAGAGGGAGAAGAGATGAGTGTTTTGCTGGAGTGATGCTATGGAGTATGCTCCTGTGCTTGCTAATGTTCAGTGTCTGGAATTGGACAGTACTGAGCTTACCACAGGGAGCCCAAAGGTGCTTCTTTGGTCTTTACTGTCAGTGGTGGGAGCCCTGAAGGGCTGCAGTGCAGCACAGTAGGCTCTTGACTCAGGCAGTTTCCTGGGGGAATCCCTCTTCTTTCCCCATTAGTGACTGCCCTCATGTTTGGGAGAAGAGGAGCATAAAGTCCATCTTGACTGAGAGGCAGTGCCAGGGATTATGGAATTACTACGAAAGGTTGAAGTAATTCTTCATATCCTGCTACATTATCATCATAACCCCATGGACCTGGTAGAGGGTCATAGGACTTGTTTGAGAGCTGAGAGTCTCAAGGATGGTCTGGAGGCTCCCTAGGGCTGCTGGGTCAGGACCCTTTACACACTGTAGGAAATTCCCTTACCCCCTCATGTAAGTCTTCAACTGTGGATCCAGCGGCAGCTGTTTGAAGTTGGAGGAAAGGGTGGAAGTTTATCCTGGAGAGCCTGCCCCTGTCAGCAGCCTTGGGTACATGGAGAGGGGAATCTGGCCAGTGAGCAGGTGAATGCACACAGAAATGATGCTGGAAGCCAAGGCTAGTCCTGCTGATGTGGCCCTTTCTCCTGCAGCGGATCATAAAATATGGCTCAAATTTTCATTACGGCCTCTATTGATTACCTTTTGGGACAGATGAATTATAGGGAACATTAAATTTAAAAAAAAAGGGAAATATTTGAATGAGTTTGGGAGGTCGATGCCAGAAAGGCTGACGCACCAAGCCTTACTGGCATTTTCCTGCTTTGTGGATCTGCTGGGCCCTTCCCACGGTCCCCCTTGGGGGAACCTGCCCAAGGAGCTCTCCTTGTTCCTTTCAGCTGCCCTTGAGGAGCAGCAGGCCCTGCAGTGGCCATGGGCTAGGTCAAGGGACAGCCCAGAGGTGCAGACAGTGGCTGGGTGCTCTTCCAGAGTCCTGCCCTATGCCTCCTCTGGGAGGTCACCCTGAGGACCTTCCAGTTAAACAGTAATTCACAAGTGTCTGATTTGGGATTTTTGAACAAAAGGGGAGAACGAGGGGCTGGGAAATGGCCAGGGAATGAATGGAAAAAAGCCAGGTTATTGCATTTGGTGACACATTTGGATCTGGTGTAAATATATGTGTAGAGACCAACAATGAATCATAAAAATAGTGATGGGCTTTGCAAGCTTTCCCTCCTTCCCTGCACCAAGGGAAGGGTCATTGCCCTCATCTCTCCTGTGCTGAGGGGTCAGTACTCCTCTCTGCAGGCTTCATGGAGCACGGGAAGTAATTCTAGATGGGGTTTGTGGTCAGGGACCTTTGGCTTCATGTAAGAGACGTGTCAGGATTGAATCATCCCACTGTTAGTGTGGCACACTGAAGTCAAACCAGCCAAAGAAACTTCTGGCTTCTCACCTGGCTCTGGCCAGCTCTGATTTTAAAGATGATCCGTGAACTTTGTTCCAGTGGACTTTCTGTGCCCATTCAGTTTTTCCAGGTTGTACCATGTGCCACGCAATGCTCTGTCCAGGAGTTGGCCTGGTAAGGCTTTGTCCTCTGCTCACTTCCCTGCCTGTATTCCATGAGAGTGGCTGAAATCCTGTAACCTGTAATGCCGTCAGCAGGCTTTCAGCAGCTGGCAGTGGAGAATAATGGATGCTCTTTTCAAAGGATGCCCCTTTGAAAAGAACCACAGTTCAGAACACTCTTCCGTTTCCCAGTGGTAGCAGGAGGGTTCTGGAGCAGACACACAGGAGCTGAGTGGCTGTAAAATCCCTTCTTTGCACTTTGTTCCTGGATTGTTTTCTGTCAGTCAGGCCAGCAGCCAGTGCTCCTGAGGAATTCTCTGTTTTCTTTTCTAAGACTGAGAAGAATGCAGCCAGGGTCCCTCTCCAGCCACCCACAAGACAAACATCCTCCCCCCCCCCCCCCCCCCCCCCCCCCCCCC
>VXAX01001003.1:931775-952675 GCA_013399835.1 Leptocoma aspasia | reverse complement strand
TCATCTGTGTCTGGACATGGGGGGGACACCCCTTGTCCCCTCACCATCCCCTGCCTGCCACCACCACTGACTGCTCTCCTGCAGGTCAGATTGAGCATCTAAAGCACGATCTCTGCTTTTGGGGTATTTTCTTGTGCTGCAGAGGTGCCCTTTTTTCACCCATGTGTGTAGATTCCCAGTTACCTGCTCACAGATATTTGGGTGAATTTTGCCGATGCACTCTGCGTGTGCTGCTGGGCAGCACTGCCTCTGCCAGAGCCCCTGCTGACCTGGAGGAGTGCAGGGGCTCTGGGTCTGCTTGGAACACCTTGTGCATTCACTGGTGTGTCTGTGTGACCTGTGAGGTAAGCCAGTTGTACTAAAGTGTGAACATTCCCCCTTGCTTGTGGGAGATTTTGGTGCCAGTGAACAGGACCACCGTTCTGAGTGCTGAATGCACAGTTGCGTGTTGTGTTTCACTTCCTTGCAGATCCCTGCTGATTTCACAAGACATCCACCAAGCTTTGGCTTCACCTAGGCAAATGCAAAAGGTGGTGGTTTCCATGGCTCCACAGCCCCACTTGGGCGGCACACCCTTTTTTGTGTAAGCTGGCTCCCTGGAGTCGATTGTTTTTTGGCAAACAGCTTCATAAACTCCTCCAACAATTAAACTGGAAAGAAAAAAAATAACCAAACCAAACACAACAAAACCCATGCATTATGGAGTGAGATTGCAAACAGGTTGAAGCAATTCCCCCACCAGCTCTGTCCCCTCAAGCCCCCGGAGCCAGGCAGGGGACCAGCCCCAGCTGCACTTGGTGGACTTCGTTTGAGAGGTGCCTGGGCTGCCCCAACTCACCAAGCTCCAGTGAGCTAACAAACATGAAGGAAAAGGTCATGTTATTCACTTTTATTTTTTCAAAGCTGCAAACATCCCTCTCTCTGGGAGGGGAGGCTGCACAGATGCCAGCTCAGATTAATTTAAATATTTACCAATCCCTTTTTTTTTTTTTAATTGTGTGTTTGTGTTCTGTTTGTGTCCCATAAAATACCTGGTGTTTTGGGCGTACCCCGTTTGCAGGGTGCATGAGATCACACTGAAAAAATGCAGTGAAAAACATTTTCATGCCACAACACATCAAATAGGATTTTGAATTAAGATGAAGATTTTTCCCTCTCTTTTTATCTCTGAAGTTTGGGTGAAAGGGTCTTCTTTTTCTGTTTCTTTTTAAAATCCTTTTACTTAACTGGGAAGAAAAAATGTAATGGAAATCCTTTAAAAGTTACTTTTGCTTTATCTCACCATGTCAAACATCAAAGGCAGCTGTTGGTGCTGGTCAGAGCCCCCATTAGTGTGTGTTTCTGTGCTGTTGGCTGGATGGTGGTGTGTTCCAGCAGGTAGGCAGTGAGCAGGGAAGAAATCCAGAGTCTGGAAGCCAGAGCCAGCTCTGAACTCCTGAGTGTGTGACAGAGGCTCCTCTCCTTTCCCTGCCTGTCGTTCCTGTCTGTCAGACTTGCTTTGAGTGCTGTCTTTGCTGTTTGTGCAACCCTGGCACAGGAGTCTCGTCTTGTTCACAGTGCTGGGCTTCTGCAGTAACAGCCCCAGGTGAGTTTCCTGCTGAGCTTTTCAGGGCAGTGACCCTCTGGTGGGTGTCCCAGCACCCCTGGGCACAGATGCTCATGGGTTTGTGTGCCCCAAGGGCTGAGCATGGCTGAGGACTCAGGCTGGGCACTGGCATGTTGTCCTCTTTGGTATGGGATTTTCGATATGCTTTTTTGGCCATGGAGACGTAATGCTCACCCGGGAGGGAAGTTTTCTTCGTGGATTCAAGCAATGAAAGCACTACTGGCGTTCACCCCACCTCCTTTTAATTGCTTTCCATGCCCATTGGGTCATAATCTGATCCCAGCTACATCTGGGAAAGTACAGAGCTGTTCTGTGGAAAAATGGAGCATCTCCAAACAGAGTAGTGCTGCTGGGATCAGGATCCAGCCTCCTCCTCTCTGGTGAGCTAGGCTGGGCTTGGTCCAAAGCACGTGTCTTCTGCAGGGGCTTTTGGTTTTACTGCACTTGTAAAGGTTCCTAGCTTGGGCCTCCCCACTGTGAACAACAGGTCTGGAACCTCTGGGTCATGAGAGACTTGGGGGTGAGGGGGCAGTGACACCCCTGTAAGCTCATGGACCACTGGGAAGTTGGCCCACAACCCAGGTGTCAGTGCTGGGACATTGGGCACAGCTGCTTTGTTAAAAGCCTCAAGGCTGTCACTGGGCAGGGTAGGATATTTGTGTGTGTATTTCTGTGTAAGGGGGGATTGGCACTGCTGGAATGTGAATCCTGTATTCCTGCTCTGCTGTGGGGAAGGGAAAAAAGAAGAGGAAGAATCAGGGTGAATGTGCAGGGAGGGCAACAGTTGGCTTGCCTGAGCCATTAGCCAGAATTTGAAATTGGACCTGTTACTTTTGAGGAACATAGGGCAGTGGAGGAGAGATGTGTGAATGTCAGCTCTTTCCTCAGTGTCCTAGGAAAATGTCAGAGCACAGGATGGCAAGGAGCAGTACTTACCCCACAACTTCAACTCCACCACTGCACTCTTTGATCACTTATTACTTTGCTATTCCTTCTGCTTCTTGCTGTAATTGTTACAAAATCTCTGTGCTTTGGGAGGGGTCCAGGACTCCAGGGCCCAATTGCATCTGCCCTGATTCAGAAAGTGGGTCATGCTGCTTGGTCTGGGAAGAAGATACTCATCTTGCTTAGCATGATATTTATTAGGAGATAGAGAAGGGAATGCAACCACGCTGTTGCCTAGAAAATTGCTCTGGGGGGATAGCAAAGGACTTGTGAGGGCAGAGCATGTAAAGTTCTTGCGCATCCAGTGCCTGCTGAAGCCGTGCCGTGCTCCCTGTGCCTGTATTGCCTGCTTCCCTCACGTGGAGACGTGGTGAGGATGGCAGGACAACGCTGGAACTGGGGATGAGGAAGGGATTCATAGCTGCTCCCTCAGCAGCTGCCAGGCAGCAATGGGCTCTTTACGTTTCTTAGAGCAGAGACTGGTGAGAGTAGAGAGAGGGGAAGACAGTATCTAATTTCTTCATAAAGATGTGCTGTTTCACAGTCAATCTAAACTGGTTGGGGTTTGCTGCTGGACAGGTGGCCAGCCCCCTCTCCAAATACTTGGCAAGGTATGAGATAGTGCCCTGTAAAGGCAAGAACTCTCCTGCAAGGAGCAAGTAAAAAGCCTTGATCCAAAGCCCAGAGTAATTTACTCTGTGCTGTATCTATCTTTCATTAAGCAACAGAGAGAAGGAAACTCAGTGCACAGAGCAGATGGTGATGGGTCCAGCATTGTTGCAGCAGGGTCTCACAGCAGGGACTGCCTGACTTGGGGCAGGGAGGGTGGAGGGGTGGAGGGGTAGAGGGGAGGTAGGAAAGCACAGCTGATCCTGCCAGGCTGGCTGGGCCTGTGCTGCTGCTTGCTGTGAAATCACCCTCAGGATTATCCAAAGGAAGAACTGGCAACTTGAGTAACTTGGAGGGCCGGATCCTCAACTCATTTAAATTGGCCTGACTTCACTAAAGCCACCGAAACTGCACTGATTTTACACCAGGTGAGCATCTGGTGCAGAACCTGCTGAAAAAATAAGACAAAGAGGGCACAAAACAGAGGTTAGGTAGAGTCCACTTACAAGCCTGGGGACTCTTGGGCTGCACTGAGTGGAGGGTGGGCCAGCACATAATTTCCAAATGTCTTCTTGGACAGCTTGGAAGGGCTCTGAATTCTTGTGACCATGGCGAATGCATGGCAAATGCCAAAGCACTGCTCCCTCGGGAGGGGGGTGAACCCGCCTCTTTGCCTGCACTTTGGAGCACACGTTGTCAGGAATTGGTGAGAGTGTCACTGTGCTCATGGTGTTTTAGTGGCAGCGTGGTGAGAGGAGTCAGAGACACTGACACCTTGACCTGGCCTGTCATGGACCCTAGGCACATTCTCCTGGCTGCTCTAAACCTGGCACGTCTTTTCCTGTACATTCAAAATCACTCGTATCCCTTGCAGCATGTGATGCCACTGACAAAGGCTGACCAGCAGCTGTGGCTTCAACCTCACACCACTGCCACCACGAGTTTTAATTTTGCCCAGCCTGTGAGATGATGGGAGGAAAGTTCTCACTTCAGCAAATGACAGGAGCCAGTGTCCACGTCCCAGATCATGCTCCATTGGGCAGTGATACGCACATGCGTGCAGAAGTCGTTGATTCCTGGTGTGGTAGGGTAATTGTTTTCCCAGCTCTGCACCTTGTTCTTAGGCGGGAGTGTTACGAGATGTACACAAGAAGGTATGCTGTCACATGTTTTTAGAGGTTGTTTGCTGAAACACCGGGCTCTTGGGACCTGTTGGGATGCACAGGATTCCCTCCACGCACTCACGTCCGGGGTGGATCTGGATAGAGTTTTAGCAACTCCCATTGAAGCAGCTCAGGGCCGGAAGTGAAGAAGGGATAAAATATCCAGCTGAAACTCCTGTAGGATGTAATTACCTGAGCTGGAAGCTGGCCAGGACAGCAGGCACTGTGCATCATCTGCTGGTGGTATCAGAAGCACCCAGCATTGCAGGAAAGGTGGTGAGGACCGACGAGTGATGCTCCTGTGAGGACAGGACTGCTCCCGGGAGGCTGCCTCTGTGGGCATTTGGCATAACAGCTTTTGAAGTCACTTGGTGTTTGTTTCCATGGCTGTTCTGTGCAGGTACCCTGGTGCCCATAAAATGCTCTTGGGAAGCTATAGCCCATGGATAGATAGCCTTATCCTGATGCCCATTCAAATGCTCCTACTTTTTGATTTAAAAGAGAAAAAAAACCTTGAACAAAAAAATCAAAAAACCAAAAACCCACCATAAAAACAAAACAAACAAAAAAATGAAAATCCAAAAAAACCACCACCACAACAACAACCAAAAAAAAAAACCCACCAAAAAAAAATCCAAAGGAAATTGACTTCCCAAAAATTACACTAAGCTAACATTGGAGGCCTGGCACAAATCCATCACAACCAGGAAACTCAGAATTAACCAGTGCACTCCCATGGCTGCTAGGAAGGGCTGTATTCCAGCAGGACAGGCTGAAGCTTTCAGACTTGGGGACTTGGGGATGAAAGTCCTTAACATGTTTCTGAAGTGCAGCAGAAGGTGTTTTTGTGCACCTCCATGCCTGCCAAACCTACCCCCCCTCCCCAAACCCCACATTAGATGCAGGGACAGCTTTATTCTTTGGGGAGAGGGTTAACGGCAGGCTCCTGATGCTCAGATGTGACAAGTGACACCAGTGCCTGACTAGGGCTCCTTCCCCAGACTTTTCCCCACGGGCTCTGTGTTGGTGGAGCAGGGATAGAGCAATGCAGCAGGGACCTGCAGGCTGCTGCTGGGGAATTTACACCCCAGCCCAGGCTGTGAGTGAGGACAAAGTTGACTCTTGATTCTCACTTGCACATGACGCAGCATCCCATAACTCAGCGTGACTGACAGCTGCAGTTCAGCTCAGGTAGAAGGGGAGGGAGGAGAAGGGGTCAGGGCAGGGGGCAGCGCTGGGGCTGCGTCAGCAGTGAGCAGCTGGCCCCAGCGGGTCACAGGAAGAGCCTCAGCAGAAAGTGCAGCTGGAGTGGCGAGTCAGAGGCAGCCTGAGCTGGCAGAGTGGGATGGAAGGAGACTGGCAAAATACCTGCTGCCTGCTGCTCGCCTTGGGCTGAAGCTATCAGTGCTGGATGTTTGTGGTGGCTCTTTACACTCATCAGTTTTGGAAAAGCATGGAACGGGCTCCTGTACCTACAGCTGTGGAGGCTGGCACTGAGAGTGTGTCAAAGGGCCAGCCAAGCCTCTGCTGTCCCCAGCTGTCCTGGGTTGCCAACCTGCCTTTGCCATGAATTTTCACAGCTTTGGGGTACTGCAGACAGCAGACCTCATGACAGAGCATTGGTAGTATCTCAATTCAGAGGCTGGGGGAGGTCGGGATGTGTTAAGGCTGAAAATATTTACAGGTTTTGAAGTTGAAACACAAACAGGAAAAGCCCTTTAAAAAGTGAGTGTAGTGGATATTCAAAACAGGAATTGCCATGGAAACACCACAATATTTGCTTAAATTGACACAAAGGTTGCTGGTTGCAGGGTTCTGACTTCTTTGGCTCCATTTTCTTTGGCCCGACACCTATCACAAGTTGATCTCAACAACCCTCTTTTGTTTTGCTTCTTTTATTATTGTCTGATGGAAATTTAAAAAAAACCACCAACAACAGAACCCTCCAGTCTACAAATCCCATCTCACAGAAGAGCCTGAAGCTTCTGAGCTTCTGACAAAGGTTGGAGCTAAAACATTTTATAATTTTGGAAGTAAGGTAAAAGTTATTTTATTTTAAACTGCGCTTCTGTTCATTTCCTTCAATGCAGGAGTAGAAGGGACTTGTCTTAACTGTCTAGGGAGAGCAGGGAGAAGGGTGAAACATGTTGCAAAGGTAGCAGTATACAGCCAAGGAGCACAGGACTTTTGCAGTCCAGCTCTTAAACCAAAATTTGAGAGATTTAGCTGTTGTTCCCAGTTCTGCCTCAGATTTGCCAAGTGAGCTTTGACAAGTCCCTTAATTACTGTGGGCCTCACTAAACTGCAAATAATAATTCTCCTTTGTCTCATCTGGTTGTATGTGTAACATTTTCGGGCATGAGATTTGATGTGGGGGTGGACAAGGAGTTCTGTGCTGCTGGATTCCCCCCAAAGGGGGGATGGCAGCACAGCCTCACGTGGGCAGGAACACTCAGCTGGCTACAGGGGGAAGCTCTTTGCTATAAGTGGCTTAGTACTATAGTACTATAGGCTGCTTCTGCCACTGATTGACCTGGGTTTTCTTCTGGGGAAAGTTGGAGTGTGTGTCCCACCTGGGAGTTTTGTACCTTGGCTTTTGAGCTGCTAGTACCACAGATGGCAGGCAAGGAGATGGGGATGCAGTGTGTCCAGGAGGGCATGAAATGCCTTGCCTTGCTGGCCTGTTGTGTGCGACCAAGGGCTCAGGTCTGTGGGTGGCTGCAGCATTTGAGGCTGGCGTCACTGCTTGTGCTCATGATTCACCTGAGCTTTGGTACTGCTCAGTAGGGAATATTCATTTCCTTTTGAAACTCTCCTCAGGGAAAAGAGACTTCACCAAGTGAAGGGAGGCCATCTAATTCACACTGTCTTCACCTGAGACCACCTCCAGAACAAAGAACCTGACTTCTGTCCTGGCTTTGTACACTGGAATGGACGTTGAAGCCTGTGACTTCTCAATGCAAGGTACTAGCTTCTTTTCTGTGATCCAACTGCTCTGAAGTAGGACTGGAGTGAGTGATTTTGGCTCTCCAGAGTCTTCATTCCAGTTCCTGGGAAATCTCTAGCCTATGAAGTTTGAAAGAGCAGCGGGAAGTTAGTGGCTTAGGTGGTAAATGCATGGTGGGATGCTGGTTTGGCTTGGGCTGGCTTACAAGCAGGACTGTGTTTACCCCTGCCATCAGTGCCCACCTCTGTGCAGACACCCAACTGACACAGCAGAGTGCTGGTTTGAGCAGCTCTTTCTCTTCACCTCCTTCTTCCTAATGAGCTGCTGTGCAGTATTAACAGTTGGCTAACTAGTACACATGGGAGTCCCCTGTGTAGGTATTGTGTGGGACAGTTTCTGATTGACTTGTTTCACAAAAGGAGTTTGAGGATGTCTGTGGTCACGGTGGGTAACTCAGAGCGGTTGTGAGGGGGTGGGACTCTGTGTTTCTAAAAGTTGTTTTACTTTCTTCTCTGCTTTGCTGCTGTCACAGCTTCTCTGCAAAGAAAGGTATGACACAACAGTGGGATAATATATTTCTTTTCAATGGGTTGGGGATTTGGGAGGTACCTGGTGGCACTGCCATACTGCTGCAGGTAGAAGGGGCTGAGGATCCTTGCTGTGTCTGGCCTTTGCATGACATCACATCTGCTCTGTAGGGCAGAGGGGTATTGTCAGGGGCTATCTCCATACTTTGCTGACATCATTAAATGCTGATGATGCCTGAATGAATAAAGATCAGCAACTGAAGTGCCTGAGGGGATTCTGTATCATCATGTTCCTCTATTTTTTGCTGCTATGCCATAAATGATACCTGGGCAAAGCAGTGTGTCCAAAGCTGTTGTGAGTCACAGGTGCAGCTGAGACCTGGACTGGAAGGATCTAGGTAGAGGGACTGTATTGGCTTAGCAAGAGGGGAGATGAGAAAAGTCACAGGGCTCAGATGTTGGTCTGGGGCTCCACCAATCCCTCTCCATTGCTGTCTGTGTGTGGCACAGAGGAATTTACCCATGTTCTGAGTGCCCTAGCCCTACCTGAAAGAGCAACAGCCATGATACTCTAAGGCTCAGTAGGTCTTAGTTCTTGCCATGTGTTCAGAGCCTACAGACCTGAGTGCTTTCAGTAAATCTGCCAGTAAAGAGTGTGCTTCGGGATGGGATAAGGGTGAGCTGTGCCTTCCCACACCTTCCTAGCACTGAAACACCTCCAGGGTCTGGCATGCTTTATTTGGAAAGCCTGGTTTTGAACTATTAATGTAGCGAACTCTGGCCTTCATCCCTGTGTGAGCTGCTCTGGTGCTTGTGTCCCCTTTTAGAGCAATGCCTTCCCAGGCCTCCAGAGGCAAGAGAGCTTCCCAAATAGGAGCGCTGCCTGAGGGAATAGGGTAAAGGAACATGAAGAGCCTTGAGGTTTTACCAAGTAAGACACAAATTCTCAGGTTTGACTGCAGCAGGTGAATTTTCCACCAAACACCCTTATGTGCCTCTCCAGAGAGGTCCAACATCCAGGAGGAAAAAAGTGTGCTGAGGAAGCTGCCTCATAGGTTGTAGGTGATTTTTCCATCACCAAGGAGCTTTTCCTGTGACCCCTGTCACAGGTTGCTGCTTGTGTAGCTCCTGATATTGAAAACCCTGCATTGTCCATCTGGTCTGGACCTGGGATGAGCAGAACCTCTGAGACAAGAAGGTAAGAGGAGGAGACTGATACGTCAGGAATTCTTTAAGTGCTGAAGTGATCCATGTGGTTCAGGTTCTTGCAAATCAGTTATCCTTTTCCATGTTTGTCTCCTCCCAGTACCTACTGGGTACATTGCTGAGTGTCCTTCAGGGGCTGCTTCCTGAGGGACAGTAGCTCATTAGAGACAATAGAAATATTTCCCCGAACTCCAGCTGTTCTCTGAGGTCCCCCTAGTTCTACAAACATCACTGCAGTGAAGGAGATGCATTTAGCCTTTCAGGCATGTGGCTTTGTGATCTCTCGTGCTCTGGACTAGAAATCCCCGTGTTCCAGTCTTCTGCCCTAGAGCAAGTTGTATGGCTTCTACTTTCAAAACAAGCTCAATTTACTTTGAGCTACAGAGGCTGTTTGCACGTTCTCCAGAGCCCATCCCTAGGCTGTGATTGCTTTTTCACTGTTTATAAGCACAAGCTGACTGTTTAGTCCTAGAGCTATAAGGGTTGGAGGGAGTTTTCTTGTTCAGTTAATGAAGGTAGACTTTTATGGGGGGCGGGGGGGGGAAGCTAAAAAAAGTGTAGGAAAGGGATTAGAAATATCTGCCCTGTCTGTGTTTGAATTTGCAAAATATTTCCCCCTGTTTAAATCCTAAAGTAAAGCTAAATTTGGGGGTTAGCTTGGACTGGTGGTGTTATTTTTGCTAGGATCCTTGGGATTACTGCATGGGCACAGCTGCAAAGGCAATGAGATGGGAACACTGCCTTCCAGAGAAGTGCAGCCAGGCCAGCCCAACCAGCCCTGACGGCTCAGATCCTGAGCTGGGCTGGGGAATATGAAACAGCCTTGCAAAATCATTGTGGAAATTTACCCACCTGTGTATGAAATCGACTTGTCTACCTTTGCCAGGAGGAGTTTAACTTGCCCATTAAAATACACATCTATTTATGTATTACATGTTCCGTGAGAGAAATTTTTCCCAGGCAGTTACAAAACTCAGTCTAGACTGTAAAGTGTGGCATCTGGTGGTAACATGCCATATACATATATCTGAATACAGTATCTCCTGTATCAGCCTGCTTATACAGAGAGTTAATAGCACATATCTGGATTACAGCGAGGCCTTTCAGTTTGCAGCACACTATCCTTGGATAAAGGCTTGGCCTGGTTCCTGCCAGCACTGGTCTGAATGGGGCTCTACCCTGCTTGCTTCCATCCAGGTACAGCCAGGCAGGCATTTCCATGCTGCTTGTCCTGACCTGTGGCCCCACAGCTGAGGTAGGCTGGAGGCAGCAGTTCCCAGGCGGAGCAGGGCTGGGCACAGGGGAGGGAAGATGTTAAAAGCCTGTCTGGGTAAGAACAGGGTTGTCACATCCATCTGCTCAGGCCCTGACGAGCAGCTGATCCATATTGTTAACATATTGCCTACCATATGGGCTAGCTCAGCTCTCCAGGAACGCTTGGGAGACCTGACCTCTAGTGTGACAAGATGTGAGCATGAAGGACGGGTTGACAACAGCCCTTGGGTCTTGGAGTGTGAAACCATGTTTCAGCCACTTCCGCTGCCTTCCCCTGCACTTGCTCCCGCTCTGCCTCACTCCCTCTCTTCTGTCTCTCTGAGGGATTTTTCCCTCCCTCCCTCCCTCCCCTGTTTTCTGCATCCCTGGTCTGTGCTAGATCCATGACCTTCACTCATAACCAGACTGGACAGTTCTGACTCCCTCCCCCGGGCCTTCGATCAGATGTTTAGCTGGAAAGCTGAATGGGGGGAAATCAAAGGAGGGGAAAGAGGGTCATGTGCTTGGCAGGCCTTATAGCTGTCCTTACCATATCTGCTCTGGGAATGGGACTGAAGACTGATCCACCAAGGTCCTTAGCACCTCCTGCTCACTTGGATAACAGCAGACGCTCCCATAACCTTTTGATGGAGGGTAAAGTCCACCAATGAGGTCTGAGCAGGTTGAAAGGTCTCAGATGTTCAGGAAAGGGCTGTGATGCCAGAGTTCAAGGAGGGAACACTTAAAAGGCTCTTGAGAGACATGGAATGAGTCAGTTTAAAAATAAAGGTAAGGGCAGCCCAAAGCCCTTCCAAAAGCCCACCAGTGCCCAGCAGCTGGTGATTTTGCACCCACTCATGAGGGGGAATAGTTGTTTGAGGGGCAAAAGCGCATGAAGAGGTGTTCTGGCAGTGAGGAAGTTGGCTGAACAGGATCCCTCCCAGTGCTGAACGAGGCCTGACTACAGAGCCTGTGGTGCAGTTAGGTGCAAGCTCATGTGTGTGGATATGGGGAGCAGCTTAGCCCTAAAGAAACCCAGGGCTTTGGTGGAGGCTGGCAGTTGCCTGGGTGACTGTCACACTGGACACCAGCCTGCCCCAAAAACTCAGATGGATAAAGAGATGTTCAGTACTGGAGGAGACAGGACTGGGCCAGGCCTTCATGGGTTCAGACCTTGCTTTCCCTGTCACCTTCAGTCATTCTTTTGAATTCATGCTGTCCTCAGTCTCCTGGAACTGCTGCTTATGAAGTTGGCTATCTCCTTCCTAAGGCTTCTGTCTTCACAGTTGAAATTTATAGAGGTTAAATCCTGGTGCTAGGGAAGCAAGCACCAGTTTTACTGTAAACTTCAGTGGCATTGGAATTTCAGCCTCAGCTCCTCAGAAGGGGATTAGGATGTTTCCCAATATTTTTTACCCATCAGCTCTGTCAGACCTGCAGGCATGATTCATTTGTATTGTAGTGTCCCCAAGTAAAGGTTGTCTTATTTTTTTACATGCCTGTCCTGTGAAAATCATTATCCTCCAAAAAGCTGAGATTTTGCCCTGCTCTTCATAAAGGTTTTAGACCAGTTTAGATGTTTTCATTTCTCTCCTTCCCCATATACCTGCAATTGCACTGATCCTTAATAGTGTTTATTTGTAGAGAGGAGCCCACTGAAATATTGCAAAATAAAACACAGTGATGAGTTGTGGTTTATTTACTCAAGCTTCACTGATGTAACAAACCTGATTTTATGTTAATAATGACTCAGAAGCAGAGTTGGGAGGAGAAGCCAGATCTCCTGATTCCTTCAACCATCCAACAGTATTTCTTCCTGTCCTTAGATCCAACAGCAGTTCTCTGAGCTGGGATACAGGCAGCAGTTCTGTGGCACCCTGATGAAACAGCTGGCTGAAAAAACAGTAATAGTGCTTTGCGAGTTTGCAGGGTTGCATTAACATTTAGGAGCACATTCAGCTCTGGCAGGCACTGTGCATACACCGTCTGTCTGTCCGTCAGGCAGCTCTCCAGCCAGCAGGGACGCTGACCTGCAGAGTTCCTCAAGGAAAACCAGCTGGAAAGCACTTGGAGCAATCAGTGCTAAGTATGCACATGAGTGTTCGAGAGAAATGCATGTTCAAAATGCAGTTCGTAGAAATCTGTTGATAAAGCCAAAAAATTTAAAAAATGAACAAATAGTGTAAAGTGAATGGTAGCAGTTCTCTGATGTCTTCTGCTGGGGGCTCATTCCAGAGCTGGTGCTTAGCCCATGGGCAGTGCTGGAGGTGAGGCTTATCTCACTACTTGAGCTGAATATGGAAAGGCTGTTTTAGCATATTGCCTCTGACAAATTATGTGGTAATGCTGAGGCTCTTTTTTGCTATTACTGCAGTTATATATTAACTATTAAGAGCTACAGGTAAGCCATCTGCTGATGTACCAGAGCTGCATTTCTCGTCAGCAGAACTATCCTGATTTTTGCCAGGGCAGTTTACAATCTGCCTCAGTGTCTTTCTTGTGATTCTTGCTGAGTTTGTCTAAGCTGTATGTTGATAGAACATGCAAGAGAAAAGGGGAGAGGACAAACTAAGGTGAGTTTGAAAGTAAAATGAGCAAACAATATTGCTAGCCTTGTCCTTTCAGAAGTCAAAAGCTACTCCCCTCCTCCCTGCAATTATAAGACTTAATAATACCAAGGTTTTTATGGTTCAGCATGCACACAGATCGCGTTTCAGGTTGCTGTGCCCTGAAAGTGGGAGAACAGAGGGACTAAAGGGAGGGATAGCACTGTACACACATTGCTGTACAAAACAAAAATCTTTCGTAACTTGCAAGATCTCAGACTTTAAGAAAAACATGAAGATTTACAAGGTTGACAAGAGTTGTCACATAGGAGCAATTTCTACTTGATTACCATGTCCCTAAAGTATGCTGACCTAGAGAACAGCCTACTCAGGAGCCTGGTTGCCATCTTCCCTTGCCAGGGCTAGTTACAACAGGAGCTGAAGCCAGTTGCCCCAAAAGCCAGGAATTATTTTTTTGGTAGACTTGTTTTATCTGGGGCTATCTGGCAGTGGAATAGTGCAGATCCTACCTGAGCTGGTCACACATGGTATGGAGCAGAGGGGGTTTGTCCTCTCTACATCCATATTTGAGGAACTAGAAATTGGATGTCCTTGGTCCCTGATACAGGAATAAAGTGAGGAGAGCTGCTTGGCATCTTCTGCTTTAGCAGCACAGCCGAGGGCTCTGGCTTACCCCCCCAAGAGGCTCCTTCCTTTGCCCATAAGATTTTTGTATCCCTGGCTTTCCCAGCTCAGAGGGAGCTGCTGGACCATGAGGGGTGCTTCCCCTACCTGTCCCTGACTTCCCAGGGCTCCTAACCTGTGGGAAACTAGCCAGGGGGAAAGAACAGTTATCCTTCCCTAGAACTGGATATCCAGGCAGAGCCTGAACAAGGAACAGGGAGCATTTCACATGCATTTGGGGAGCACTGAGCTCTCAGGCTTTTGGTCGAAATTTTGAAAATCCACAAAATGTTCCTCTAGCAGAGTTGCCTCTCCTTTCTCAGCTGCAGAGAAAGGTGAAAGTGCTTCCCAGGACCCCACCAAGTCAGTCACCTACCAACTTCTGTCCTTGCTCTTTGAACCCTGCCACACTGGCTGTCCTCCCATTATCCTCTTCTGCCTGCTTCTTCCTCATTCCCCTGTGCCACTTTTTATGGGTTCACCAGAAAGGAGGGGAGATTTTTCTTCCCCTTGTTTGCTTCACACCATTACTCCCATCTGTTCATCCAGGCTCTTAGTTCCTTTGTTTTTCATAGTCATGTGGATTTGGGTGCAATTTACACTCTCTGGGATGCTCTTCTGGACAGTCAGTGCTGATGTGGGGAGGAGGTCTGGTTCACAGGCCAGCACCAGGGGTGGGGGAAATGTGCATCTTCAAATTAATCAAAATTTTCTCCTCCAGAAATGCTAATGGGGGAAAAGCAATTAAAGCAGCCTGTTTTTTATTAAGTAATCTGTGTTAAGAGCTTGTAATGAAGTTTAGTGCCGTTGTGACTCGGTATTTCAGCTTCATCGGTTTGAGTCAAAACAATCCAAAGTGGGAAGGAAGCAAGGAGGTGAGCTGCTCCCCAGCATCTGTAGTGCTGATTCTTGTTCCAGCTCGTTCTTGCAGATTCCCAGTGTAATGCATAGGAGACCACTCACTCTTTATCCTGCCCAGGATGAGAAAGGGAGCTTTAAAATCTGCCATACAAACTGAATGGCTTCTTGTTTAAAATACTTGTTCTCAATGTGAGGATGGCTGTGGCCCCTTGGAACAGACTTAGCCTCATTTTTTGGGGTAGTACAAACATTAAGTTTTCCATAGGGAGCAATGAGAGGACAAGGGACAGCAGAAGGGAGGCGACACTGAGGAGCAGTGAGACTCCCCCTAGCTCAGTGCTGCATGCCTCTGAGCATGTTCATAAACCTCTTCTAATGTCTGGAAAAGTTTTAGTTGCCACAGGGCGAGGATGGGGATGATACCTGCCATTCCTGTCCTCTGCACCTCTGGGGCTGTGCTTGCTCCACTCTGAGCAGCACGGCCCTGTCACCAGGGTGACAAACTGTGAGCAGCTGTGGAAGCAGCCCATCTCCTTCTGCTCTCCTTCGCCCCACTCCCAGAGTAGGCAAAAGAAAAAAAGGGACAAAGTCCCTTTAAAGAACTACATGCCAAGCCTCTGCCGTCCTGTTTTATCTGAAGTCCAACCGCATGTTGTTCCAGGGCCGATCCGCTTTAGCTAATTAATAATCTGACAGGAGCCACCCAAGGGATTAGCTGCTGAGACGAGCTAGACCAAACCCCCAGCAAATGAGCCCCACGCTCCCTGGGGACTCAGAGGTGACTTTGGGGGGCAGGGGGTTGCACCACATGCAGAAGGGTGTCAGAGCCCTGAAGGGGATTTATGGCATCTGGGAGGGTGAAGGAGGAGGTGAGGGGTTACAATTTATGAGATATAAACTAATAAATCAGGTAGTTGAAGAGGGGAAAAAGGGAAGCACCAAATTAAAAGATAACGTCTTAAAGGAACAGTGTAAATTGATGGTGCTCCCTGTGGCAGGGGACACTAGGAGAGTTCCCAGTGCAGACCAGCTGTAGCTTCCTCTGCGCTGGCTACATGGGAGAGAGGAAGAGAGAGACTGCAAAGCAGCAGAAAAAGGGATGTTGATGGGGATTGGGAGGATGAGAGATGCATCTTTTTGCAGTTTATGCAAACAGTTGATGGTTTGCTTTTGTGGCAGAGGCCACCTCTTTTGATGGCAGAACACAGGGGCTGTGGTGCCCCTGGCCCGGGAGATGTTGGTGGGAAAGGTGGCCATGGTCATCCTCTGCACTTAGTCATCCCATTCAATTAGGCTTTCTGTGGGGGAACACTTCTTAAGTGGGATTAGTGGAGAGGGTCAACTTAGAGCAAGACAAAATTACTATCAGGAAAGCTGTCTCAAGACAGTGTGATACATTTTTTCCTCCAAATTTGCCTCTTCACTGAGTCTTCAGGTGATTGTGAGGTTTGGAGTTTGCTCCTGAAGAAAGTGCTTGGTTTTGTTCTGGAGCCTTGTAGAGGTCTGGAACTTACTGGTGGTGAAGGTCCATTTCTGTGTCTCTTCTGATTTTAGGAGCTGTTGCTCCTGCTGGGCAGGGCAGTGGCCTTGGGCACAGGTTTTTCCCCTGCCTCTTCCACTGCCCAGTCCCAGAGCTGGTTTGCTTTTCCATACCAGTCTTTCGGGTGCCTTGAAACCTCTCCTGGCCCACAGTTCTTTCTGAGAGTGTGCCCAGGCCTCAGCTCTCTCTAGGGGCTGCTGTAATGCAAATGGTAATGCAAAATGGGATTTCCAAAAGCCGCCTTAGGGGGATTTGTAATCCCTGCCCCATGACGGTGCTAGACACAAGCTAATGGAGAAGGGCCTGTGTGAGCCCTCTCTGCAAAGCCAGAGCAAACCTCTGAGTCCTTGCCAAAGGCCAAGCTTTTGGCATTGTTCCTTGCAAGGGCAGGAGACTTCTTTATTTCCTCCATCCCCGCCCAGGCTGCAGCAGACCCAGGGCAGCACAGCCCGGGGATTGAGGCAGTGGCTGTGGAGTGTCCGGCTGTCCAGGAGCCAGCTGAGCTCCTCCTGCCCCACCCCACCCCACCCCACCCCACCTAACCCCACCTCANCCTGCCTCATCCTGCTGTACTTGGGCAGTCTCGTGGTGAGAGCATGTGGGGAAGCTCTTCTGGAGGCTGTGCTGGCAGTCACAGCATTGCAGCCTCTCATATACACAGCCGTGGTTTGGCCTCCCTCCTGCAAAGCTGCCAGTAGCCCACACTGCTCCTGACCAACATCATTAGTGCGGGTATTTATATTTCATTAACAACATTAAACCAAAATGGCATTAAAAGCAACACCAGTGATAAATAGCTTATTAATAAACAGGGAATCGGCTGTACCACGCACAAATTCAATCCTTTCCTAAATATGTCTCTACCACTAAAACCAGCCTTTTAACTCCTGCTAATCTGGAGAAATTTGAAGGATGTTTTGGGGGTGGATGGTACTCAGATGGAGGCAGGGGGTGGGGGCACACAGTGTCATACAGTTTGGTTTTTCCTAAGGCAGCTGACTGGGGTGGGAAGATGTAGATTTTTCAAAGTGCTGTTGTATTTCCATTGTTGTGTGGGACTCATTCAGTTGTGTTTCCAGTGTAATTTTGATTGTGTTAAAACAGCAGTAGTATAGAAAGCACAAAACAAACAAAACAAAACAAACAAACAAACAAAAAAACCCACAAAAAACCAAAAAACCCCAAAAAAAAAAAAAAAAAAAAAAAAAAAAAAAAAAAAAAAAAAAAAAGAAGAGAAACTGAGGATTCATGTGAGTGTCTGCCTTTGATTTTAGTGCCCTCTCCTCTGTTTCCCCTAGACTCTTTCACACACCTCTGCTGGCTTGGACAGGACCATCCACAACAGCCACCAGCACAAAATCTCTTGCTTGCACCAGACCCAGTCTCTTCCAGTGATGTCTGAGGACAGCCAGCCCTGTCCTCATTCCTCCCTATGTGTTTATTCTAGGGATTAAGAATGTTAAAAATCTGGCTTTTCTTGTAAGCTTCTCAATCAGCTTATTATTTTTATTTTCTGTTTTTGTTTGCCCCCAGCTCCTTATTCTGTGAAATGACTTCCTATGCTTCTGTCCCACCCTAAGTACAAAGGCTCTTTTCTTGCTCTTCCTGCTCCCTCTTTCCACAGTAAATTAATTAACTCAGAAACTTGGATGAATCTGGAGTTGAAGGCCCCCCTCAAACCACCCCTAGGTTTCTCAGTGAGGTTCCTCTCTCCATACACCTCTTGGACACTTTTCCAGTGGGGAGGACAGGGTATAGGGCTTTGCCTTGCTTCATCATACTCCTACCATGCAGCACAAACTGCTGCCTCCTTTGCATCCTGTGCCCAGTTCTGGCCCATCAGTTTGGGAAGGATTTTGAGATGCTTGAGCGCATCCAGAGGGGACAACCAGGCTGGTGAGGGGCTGGGAACATAAACCCTGTGAGGAATGACTGAGGGAGCTGGGGGTGTTTATCCTGGAGAAAAGGAGACTCAGGGGTGACCTTACCACTCTCTGTAACTCCCTGAAAGGTGGCTGTAGTCAGGTGGGGGTTGGTCTCTTTCTCCAGGCAGCACAGACAGAACCAGAGGACAGTCTTAAGGGTTTCCCTTAAACTGTGCTGAAGGAAATTTTGGTTGGATGTTAGGAAAAGGTTTTTTACTGAAAGAGTGATAAAGTACTGGAATCATCTGCTCGGGGAGGTGGTGGGGTCACCAGCCCTGGATGTGTTTAAAAAAAGACTGGATGTGGCACTGGGTGCCATAGTTTCATTTAATTGAGGTCTTAGGGCATGGATTCGACTCAATGATCTTAAAGGTCTCTTCCAACCTAGTGATTTTCTGTGATTCTGTGATCCAGACAGGATCAGGCCAGGCACAGGTTGGATGGAGAGCACAAAAGGATTGCAGAGCTGGCTGGAGTCACCTCCATGACCTTTGTCTTCCATATGATGGAGAGCAACCAGAACTAGAACACGAGGCAGGGTGTTTTATCATTTGTTTGCCTGCCAGCATGGGCAGTATCATGGGTCACATGTCTCCTGGTGAGCTGAACTGTGAAGTGTGTGCCCTGGCAGAGGCATGTAAGAGAGGAAGCTCATCAGAACCTGCCTGTTCCCACTCAGCTGATTGTTGCAGGGTCTGTCCCTTAACTGACATGAGCACTAAGATACTCGGATATTCAGAGCAGGGAGGAGAAGAGAAGAGAAGGGAAAGAAACCAGGCATCAAGATAATCATGATTTCCCCAGAGCCATGAAGGGAACTCAAAGGCTGATATCCAGCAGCTCTTCGTCTCACTCTTGCCACAGCATCGAGGATAAATAAAAAGTGCCTGATGCTGCTTATCCTCTGTGGTTCCAGCCCCAATCCTGGAGCATCCCTTCCTGCAGAGAACTTGGCAGAGCAGGGTCAGGGTCAGGAGGGAGAATTGGCTATTGGCTGTACTCAAACCCTTTCTTCTAGGGGCTTGGAAGGACTCAGAGAGTGGGAGTTGTCGCCTAGCACTGGATGAACATCTTGACTGTGGATGGACAAAGAACACAGAGAGAACACAGAAACCTGGGATCTGCTTAACTGTAGGCAGTAGAGATTCCTACAGCCAGCAGAAAGGGGAATGGATCAGACAGAAATTAGTACAATTAGTAACCATGAGTTAGCAAGGGGAAGGTTTCTGAGCTTTTGAGCTTTTCACCCTGAAGCCATTCCTGCAAATATTCCTGAGGAAACTTTATTAAACTTTATTAAACTGTCCAGTCCTGTCCACTGGGAAGACCACCCCTGCCCAGTGACAGCTGGTGCCAGTAAGGATGGTGTCAAGGCTGCTTAGGACTGAAGGTGACAAAAGTGGCCTCTCCCTTAGTCCTTCTCTATTACTGTGCTTCCTTTTCATTCTTTTGGAAGGATCTCTGTTACACGTGAATGCTGTCACCTGCCAGATCTTGGGCTTTCTCTCCCCTGAACAAACAAACAAGGATGTGATATCTTGTGCCCTGCTTTTCACTATGAAGAATAGCCCCTTGGAAGGGACTCTTGGGTGGAAGGAAGCATAAGCTTCCCCCATCTGCTGAGGCATATGTTTCATAGGAAATTGTTGCATGCTCCTGGAAGGACACTCTCTGCCACTTTGGAAGGTTATTGTGGGAGCTGTCTCACATCAGGTCTGTGTGTGAGGGCTAAGGGAGCCATGTCCTATTTCATACACTGACACTATGAGAACAAGCAGACCTGAACTGGTGCTCTGTGTCCAAACGGTGGCTTCCCACAGGGCATGGAGCCATGCTAAGAGGGGGAGCTGATCCGTACCCAGCTCCCAAACTACTGCTATTAGTGCCCACCCCAGCAATTCTGCAAATTCCACAAGCTGCCTGTTCCATTGCAGCTCTCTCTATGGAGTGTCTTCCCTTGGAAGGAATTTTAATCAAACTTGACTGAGGAGTGCTGAAAAACATGAGGAAGTAATTACAAATATGAATTTACAGCCTCCTGGAGTACCTCCCTCCTTCTCTCTCTTTGCATAACGCTGTGTTTACCCTGTTTCCTACTGTTACCAGTCTCATTCCTCAAGCCCTCCTCCACTTCACTACCTCTGTCCAAACCCCATGTGTCAGATTTGTGACCCTCAGTGCTGCCTCAGAGAGGAGAGCAAAGGTAGAGCCAATTTTGGGAAAGATTGTGGGCCTCACTTTTTTCTGTGAGGCAATAATGAGCCAGCAGGAGGACAGTCCCAGGAGGAAGTTGCAGGTTCCCTGAAGGAAATTGGCTGGAACAGCCTCCCTGATTGTCTGCGATTTCCCAGCTAGATAGGCCCCAGGAGAGGGGGTAGGCTGGAGCAGGGTGGAATCAGCCTGGAAATCAGGATGGGCTGGATGCTTCCTCCATAAGGTGTTATTTTCTCATGTGTGCTGTTCTTGAGAGTCTTTCTTTTATTTATTTTCATGCATGCAGTCATTATTCTGGGAAGGCTCAGCTTGGCTGGCTGCAGGATCCATAACCAGCCTAGGGGTGGTCACATATTCCAGTGCCATTCCCAGGTTATGTCCTGGCGTTGTTGGCTCTTGCTCCCTGATTCCAGGTTGTGTCCTTCTGTTCCACATGGACACAGCGTGAGTCTGCGTGTTGCCCGTGTGGAATGGAGAGCTTTCACTCCAGAGCCTTTCGCAGAAGGGAGAGTGAGGAGAATTGTGTGGGTGAGATGCCAAGCCCAGTCCAATTGCCTTGGGCAGGAATTAAAGGGCAAGGTGTGAACTGTGTGTGGGGGTAGCACAAGAGCTAAACCACTCAGTCACTTCTTCTTTCATCTTAACTTTGCTTTCTTCTTAAAGCAGCAGAAGAAATGGCTGGCAAGTTAGTGGGCACCTGCAATTCCACGTGACTGTTCAGACAGTTGCCAGCTTGTGTAGGGATTAGGAAGAAATGTGAAATTTTTGGTGGCATTTAGAAGAAATGGGTAAATTTGTATGGATGATCCTTTACTTCCAACCTGTAGGTGCTTTTTTTTTTTTTTTTTTTTTGTGGGGTTATTCCCAGGGTTA
>VXAX01001003.1:871086-930298 GCA_013399835.1 Leptocoma aspasia | reverse complement strand
CCATCCATCCATCCATCCATCCATCCATCCATCCATCCATCCATCCATCCATCCATCCATCCTCTCCCACACACACACACAGTCGTGGGCCTGCAGCATGCTGCACCAGGCACTTCCACCCTGCACATCCAGCAGCATGCAGGGATCTGTATAAACTTTGTTTTAAAAGGGAAAATGTTTAACGNCCTTGGGCAGGAATTAAAGGGCAAGGTGTGAACTGTGTGTGGGGGTAGCACAAGAGCTAAACCACTCAGTCACTTCTTCTTTCATCTTAACTTTGCTTTCTTCTTAAAGCAGCAGAAGAAATGGCTGGCAAGTTAGTGGGCACCTGCAATTCCACGTGACTGTTCAGACAGTTGCCAGCTTGTGTAGGGATTAGGAAGAAATGTGAAATTTTTGGTGGCATTTAGAAGAAATGGGTAAATTTGTATGGATGATCCTTTACTTCCAACCTGTAGGTGCTTTTTTTTTTTTTTTTGAGGGTTATGCCCTAGGGGTAATTTATTTTCCTTGGCCCTAAGGGGGCCAGAGAACCAGCTGTCCCAATGCAAATAAGGGAGGGCATTCCTTGCCTTTCTGGCAGGCTTTGGTGCGGGGTTGAACAGAAGGCTCTGAGGCTGTGGAACCCCTGAGCTTACTAGATGTGTGATTCAAATCTGAATTTGACTGGCTGGGACTCTCATCTTCTGGACAGTCAAAAGAAACCAACCCCAAATGCTTTTCCCGAATCTGCTATCAAAGAGGCTGCTACCATGGCCCTACATTGGGCTGTTTGGTGATGAAGGAGACAAGGGGGAGTAGCATAAGTACTCCCTTGGGATCCCCTCTTACACTCTCATTTTCCTGTAACCACTTTCATTTTTTGGCTAATTAAAGACTCTGAGCAGTTTTCAGCCTGTGGGGTTTCTTTTATTTGGTTCCTCAGCAATTAACTTTTTTACTGAACAAAGTTTTGATTGAGCTGGGGCCCATGTCTTGGTTTAAAATTTCTCCATAGCCCTGTGAATCCATGCCCTTTCCTATCCCATCCATGGCTCACTGCCACCTTCTCTTCCATCACTGAGAAATCTTCCCAATGCTGTCCCCTGCCTCCGTGCTTTCTTCTCCACCTTCACTCTCACCAAGCCCCTTGTTCTGCAGGGAAAAGGAGCACCCAGGAGCCTTTTTGCCCCGTCTTCAGAGGGGCAGGAACCCTGCTTGTTCCAAGTTGCAGAGGCTTCCCTCTGTTCAGAGGTTTTCCCATGACATAGTCCCAATGGGCTGGGAAGAACCTGAACTGCAAGACCAGCCTGTCTGTAAGCAGCTGTGCCTGTTCTGCTCTGGTGTCTCAGGGTTTTTGTGGGCTCAGTTCCCTCTTTGCCTGGCACCTAAGCCCTTTACCCAGCCCATCTGTCCCTTTCCTCACATCGAGAAGGGCCATGAGCTCCTAGGTTCCCTTCGTGGTCCTGTCCAGTTGGGAGGCTGCCCACACGCCAGAATCACCTGGCCCAGAACTCGCCTGCAGTGGGACCTTGCAGTGCCTCTGTGTTATCTGAGAGCCCATGCTCTGCTCTTAGAGCTGGTGCCTGTCCTCACCTGCCAGGGTCATAAACCTGCACACTCAACTGCAGGCATCGGCCTCCTGTCCCGAAGGGCCTGATCTTTCTTACCTTGAGCTCTTTGCCGACTGTCTTGGCACAGCTGAAAGCACATCATGTACCTTGCTCTGCACCAGCTCCTCCAGTACCCCCTCCATGCAGTGAAAAGGTGGCCTTCTCCCACTCGGCTTGGAAACTCTTTGCCCAGCTGTTTTGGAGCCCTGTAACCTCCTTAGCCCCTGCCAGGATAACAAGTGTTGGACATATTTGTTGTTTTGAGGATTGGTGCTTTCTTGTTGTTTTCCCCGAGAGCCGTTTCCTTTGCTGTTGTGGGGTGGTGTAGGCAGCTGTCCCTTCCACTAAGGAGTGTCGGCACCAAAGTGCCACCCCCTCCTCAGGCTGGTTTCACCCTCCTCACCCCCCAGCCCATTCCCTGTGGTGAGTGTGCCCACGCCAGGCAGGCAGGCACGAGCTTTGGCTTGCTGGGGGAGCGCACCTGCAGCACCTGCACACACACGCCGGTGCTGGCAGCTGTGCCGGCGCTGCCGTGCCTGCTGCCCTTGGCACCAGCCAGGCTGTGGGGGTGCGTGCCACTGCTTCCCATCTGTCCATCCGGCCATCCTCTGCCATGCATGCTCCTCTTGGCATCAGCCAGTCATGGGTGTGTGTGCCCCTGTGCTTCCCGTCCATCCATCTGTCTGTCCATCCGTCCATCTGTCCATCCGTCCATCCATCCATCCATCCATCCATCCATCCATCCATCCATCCATCCATCCATCCATCCATCCATCCATCCATCCATCCTCTCCCACACACACACACAGTCGTGGGCCTGCAGCATGCTGCACCAGGCACTTCCACCCTGCACATCCAGCAGCATGCAGGGATCTGTATAAACTTTGTTTTAAAAGGGAAAATGTTTAACGTTTAAAAAAGAAAAAAAAAAAAGGCAAATGAAACGCAAATGAAAGCCTCCAACCTAACCTGTGTGCATACAGCAAACTTTCTGTCATCTGTAGAAAATACCCAACCTCATGCCCAAATGCTGGAGGTCTGAGACAGTTGGAGTGCAGGAGGGAGAGAAACCGTGGTTTCCAAGGACTGATTAGATGGCATGCCAAGTGTATTAAATTTTGCAGACATTTTAACAGCAATATGCTAGATAGTTGGGTGTCCCCTGAGGCTGCTGGATTTTTTATATCCTTCACAGAAGGTCAAAGCCCTCTTCTGCCTGCCCCCCTCCCTCTCTCTGCTGTCTCTCTTTCATTCCTTATCCCTTTCCCTCTGTGTCACCATCTCTCACTCTCTCTCTCTCTCTTACTTTTTTGGTGCACTTGCTCCTTCTATTTTGCTCTGTGCATATAAAATAAAAGATCAGTCATTTGTGAGTTCCCCCATGAGTGGAAATTTGCACTCCCTGTGGTCTCCTCACACAGAGATGGGTATGCTGGGGCTTTCCCCTCTCTTTTCTGCACTTTGTTTTGGGGAAAATATGCTTTCCTCCCATCACTACCGAAACATCAGTGCTCTCCCCCCGCCCCCTGCCCCTTTTTTCCTTTATTTTTTTAGCAAAAGAAAAAAAAAGGGCAGGAAAAGAATCCATCTGGCATATGAATAATTGAAATGGCTCAACTCTGTTCCTGTTGCTGTTGTTTGCTCTCAGTTCTTCCTCCCCCGCCCCAACCATAGCATCCCCCCGGGATATGGGAGTTGGAGGTAAGGATGTAATGATTCCCTTGAGGGAGCTGGTAAGGGGGGGTCAGCATGCAGCTCCTACCATTCCTCCAGAGTCCTGTCCTGAGGACAGTGTGTGGTTTGAGTGGCACAGGGGATGGGAGGCTTGCTTTTCCCTGTGTCCATGTGAGGCCTCCCCTGGCTGGCCCCAGGAATCATTCCCAAGGCAACTCCCAACAATAGCCCATGGTGCCATCGGCCTTTCTGCCAGACTTGGGCTGCCACAGCGTGCCCCTCCAAAGTGGTGACAGATTTTGGTCTGCCCACAGCATCTTCCTCTCTGCCTGCTCGCTCCAGTGCCTGAGAGACTTCCTGTCTGATCCCTGCTCCATGGCAGAGCTGAGCAGGATGGGGACCTGCTGTGCCAGCCCTCCCTGCAGTGCTCTGCAGCTCTCTCCAGCTGCTCTGCACAGCCAGTGCCTTCCCGTGGGTCGGAGCAGGGATCCCAGTGCTGATCCCTCTCCCACAGCTCTAGGACAGAGCTGCTGGCAGTGGTGTAAGTTTACACTTCCCTCTCATCCTGCTCCCTGTTGAGCTCTCTGAGTGAGGTTATGGGTTAAACTTTTTAGAACGTGTTGTAGAAGTCTTAAAAATAACATCCCTCCTTCCAGCTTAGGCTCTCCAGTGTGTGCTCAGGTTCTCCAGCTTAGGCCCAGCATGCTGGACCTGCTGCCTTTTCTGTTCCCAACTGCTTCAGCCGCTGGGGTACCCGTGTGCCTGGCAGCCAGGGTGAAGCTTTTGCTGTCTCTTTAAAACCATTTAGAGTAAAACCAAAGAACTTTAGGGCATTAATTCTGGATGAAGATGAATCTCCAGATGACAGCCTGATCCATATCCTTCCCCACAAGGCAGCTTCCATTTTCCTCCTCCCTATCGTCTCCTGCCCACTCTCTCCTTCCCCTCTATCCGTCTGTCTGTCTCATTTTCCCTGCTCCTTAGAAAGGAAAAGCTGACATAAGGTGTTGAACCTTTAAATACACACGTTGAGCTCCTTTTCTCTGTAGTTAGTGGGCTGCCTCTGATGAGTTGTATGTTTTGAAGCAGGTATTTGCTGTGTGTATTTGTGTATACTTGGCAGGCGTTGGGTGTGCGTGGTGTGTTTTTGGGGGATGTTTGTGTATTGTTGGGGAGAGTTTATATTTAGGCTCTGTTTTTTGTGGTTTGGGTAGGTAATGTATGTATGAACGAGATGCGTGTGTTTATCAAGCTGTTTGTGTGTGCTTTTATTCTGGCTTAGTGTTTGTTGTGTGGGCATATAACTCTATAGTGTGTAGATAGTATGTATGTAGATTTGTGTATGTTTTTCCTTGTGTGAGGCCAATGGAGGAGTTTGGGCTTGAGTCATAAGGATTTTGTGTGTTTTAGGATACACACTCTTTGTATTACATATGAGTTTTGTATCTCATGTTTGTGATGTTTGCTAATTTCATTAATTCTGGTCTTTGGAGGGATGGGCTTTGGTGAGTCTTGTGTGTGTTTGGAATGTGTTTTTCATGACTGTGCATTTACAAAATTACAAGAACAACACTGAAAAGATGGTAGAAAAGTGATCAAGGAAAATAGCCTGCTGGAATATTCAGAGGTGCAAACGTCTCATTAGTAACATTACTGGAGTGGGAGGTGTTCAGGGCCAGGGAAATTCCTACTAACTGAGAGATTTTTTTTTTAAAATCTTTATTAAAAAAAAACAACAGGAAAAATCAGAAAAAGGAAAAATATTTCAGATGGCATTCAAATCAGGTTCATCATATATATGTAGATACATAGGTCTTTTTATAAAAAGACTCCTACACATGATCTGAAAGTTGCATGTAAAATATTTGGTAACCCAACACTTGGTACAAATAATTAGATATTTAGATCTAATAAAACTGGTTTGATGGGGAAATCACTTTCTCCTGTGCAGACTTCCATTTGAAGGCAAGTTTCGGTCCTTGTGTTTGTTTTTTCTGACAGTAAAACCTAGGGTTTGGCACTGACAAAATATATTCCCTGTAAATATCTAAATATCTGTTCTCTGCCATAAACATTGAGAGATGTGCCCAATCATGTCAGAGGAGCCTATTTATGCGCTTTGTGCTTCCATGTTACCTGCAGTGCACTTTGTGGGGAGGAGAAATGCAGCAAACTCTAAGCCAAGAGGGTGACTGCTGTCCCTGGGCAGAGCAGCCACATCTGTCACCCAGGCTGTGCCACAGGGGCTGGGTGACAGCTCTGGGGCACACCCCAGTCAAAAAGCCCCTTGCCAAGGGCAGCCAGAGGCCCTGGGCAAACACCGGAGATGGGCAGAGGATTGGCACAAGGTGTGCCCCGCTGCCTCTGGCCCCGTGCGAGGCAGTGTCAGCTGCTTTGCTCTGGCTCCTGGCGCCAGTGGGTCCCTGGGCATCTTGTTGCCCTGTGGGTTGGATAAGGAAACCCCCTCTACTTGTGCCACCAGGTGAGTGGCCACCTTGGCATGGGCCAGCAGCAGGGTCCCTATTGGCGGCACAGGCATTCAGCTGGCACAGGGAGTGCCGAAGCGAATGGAGTGATTTTCCCTGGTCTCATCCAGGAAGAAGTGTTGTCATGCAGCAAGTTGCCTGTTCTGCTTACTGATCACAGTGAACACAGTTTCCACTTGGAAGTGCCGTGCTCTCAGCATTTTGAAGGGCGTTCAGCAAAGAGATGCAGGGTAGGTGCCCTCTGCAGGGAGGGGATTCTCATCCATGCCCAAGCTGTGTAAATCCCTAAGTAACAGTACCATTTTCCTGGGGCGGGGGGGCTTGGATCTTGATTTACTCGAGTGTTGCTGCAAAAGGAGTCTGGCCTATTGCCTTGTGGAGGAGGTAAAATTACCACAGATAAACCCCAGTCAGCAGAGTGGACTCTGTCTGCTTTTGTTCTCTGCTTAGGCCTTGTGGCACTGGGTGTGCACTGCTGTGGCAAGGGCCCGTGCAGCAGGTACGGCTGGGTGAGGAGTAATTTCCTGCTTCTCAATTAAAATGTATGTATAAATATGTGTAAATTTGCTTTGAGTTAAATGGAGGCAACCATTCAGATTTTACACAATTTTGAGTGTTAGGTTTTAAAATAAAATGAAATTACAGTGGTAGGTGACAAGGTGGTAAAAGCAGAAAGTTTTCATTTAGAAAACAACCAAATTAAATACTCAGGAAAATGGTGTTTCCTTCTGTACATGAACAACTATACAGAATTACTTTGGATTTGTGAAAAGTTTGGCCGTTCCTTCATTTACATTTTTCATCAGAAAAAGTTTTGGTAAAAACTGTGATTTTGCTTGAGTGGAAAGATTCGTATTTAAAATACTTTTAAAAATATGAGTCATAGTTTATTTTCCTGAAGACTTTCACAGCATTGCTAACATAATCTAGCATTGCATCTGTTGGGTTTTGGAGAGTTTTGTTCACTGAACTAAGCTAAGCAGATTTTGAATAGGCTGGGAAGGCTGATGTTGGGATGGAGACTTCTCTGGGAATGAGAGGCTGGGATACCCTGTGGCAGTTGTGTCAGTTTTTAGTGTTATTGCAGCCCCTCTAAGTACCAGGCTTTAGTTATAGCTCATGTCCCTCCCACAGAGCCAGGATGTGTGTGCATTGCTCCCAGGATGATGTGTGTTGCTTTTCCACACCTGCCCCTCCAAAAAGTGAGTGTAACCTAACACACAGTATAACATCTTTATATATGTGATGGGGCTTCCTTCCACACTGGGCTTATACTGAGCTGTGGGGGAGACTCAGAGTGAGAACAGCATAGCTGAACCATCCGTTTTAATAGCTTCTTTTAAAAAATAGAAGAAATTAATTCACAGTCTTCCCAGAAGAACAAGATAGTAGTAATTGGCACCTGGAAATGTCAGTCAGATTTCCCCTCCTTGTCTCCAGCACTTCGATGGTGTATTTGCTGTTGGATGTGACTTAAACAAAAAGTTAAAAAATTAAAAAATAAATAAAATAAATTTTAAAAAGCCTTTCCTTCATGCATATGGAGTTTTTGGGGGAAAAAAAAAAGGTATTTTAATGCTTTCTATTAAATTGGGACTAAAAGTGGTGTCTTAATTTGCATTCATTAGCATATTTGCATATAGATCACTGAAATGGTGGAAGAGGAGAAGAGCCTATAAATGAAAATTCTTTTAAAGGCACAGGCATCCTTTCATTTATTTTCAGTGTCTCTCCCTTTTGCAAGCCTCCTCTTGACCAGCAGCTGGCAGCCAGGGAGGAAGGCTGTTGGGACACCAGCAAGGGGTCCGTGGTGGAGGAGTTGAGGTTTGGGTGCCTGTGGCCATCTCCAAGGGCCAAGGACAAACTGTGGTGAGGCACTGTGGCCCCTGCACAGGGCAGGATCTGCTGCCAAACCCTCCACTTGTATCTCAGCATGGGCCAGTGACCTCCTGCTTGAGGAGAGCAGTGTGCCAGGCTGCTGTTTGGGAGAGTGAAGGTTTGGGCCATGCACGTCCAGTGGCTTGTTGAAGAGGTTGTGTGGCTCCTTAGACAGGAAAGATGCACTCGTGATTCAGGCCTGTTCCCTGGAAATCTGTCACCTAGGCTTTAATTTCTTTGGTCTGCTTTCACACACCTTCCCATACATTCTTTCCTGTGAAAAGATATTTTTTCCCAGCCTAAATCAGGCAGAAAGCTTTTATAGATTTCCTCAGGCTTTGCACTGGTTTGCTTGTAGTCAGTTATAAGAATAATAGGAACAATTACTCTTTTAAAATAAATTTCCCAGTTTGTTTCCTTGTGATACAAGGCACTTCCATACTACAGTTTTTGTCTTACAGGATGTGCTGCCTAGCTGTTACAAAAAGTAGTTTGAGTTGCTCCCAAGCGTTTTGTTCCAGACTGCAAATGTTTGTAAGCTGGGCTATAGATGGACCAGCCAATTTGAGATAAAGAATGTAATGAAGACAGATAAATCAATAATGAGAAACAGTCCTTCCTATGGAGTTGAAAACTGGGATGGAAAGGAGGGCTAGAAACATTCCTTGAGGAGTGATGGACCCAAGGTGTGTGACAGGGCAGAAATTGAGCATGGAATTTCCCAGTCTTTTCTCAAGAACTTTTCCCAAGACAGAGATACAATGGGGGCAGATTGGATGTTCACATCAAATTCCCAGCCTTTGAGGAGAAATTAAGAGAGTCAACCGAGATAAAAATGGGAATTCAGGCCGCAGTTTACACTGACCCAGGCTGTTCTTAGCAGCTGTGGTTTGATCCTGGCTACAAAGCCACTTAATAAGCTTCTAGGCCGTGTCGCAGGAGGTAATTGGGCTGGGCACAGTATGCCAGGGCACCCTGCTTGGCTCAGAGGGCTCTGGGGGCAGAGCTCTCCTCCTTGGAGAGTTTCCCTCCACGGAATTGTCTGATGTGCTCTCCCTCTCTCCCACCCACATAGACACACATATCACATGTGGCACAGTGAAGACAGTGGGATGATGGGGTTAAACTGGAGTGAGGAAAACAGACGGCCGAAGGGTCAAGGGTATTTGGTCTATCCTAGTGCCCAGTGCTGACATTCAGGCCTTGGCTGTGGCTTAGCTGGGGAAGGGAATGAGAAGTCAGTGCAAAAGTACCCAGGAGTGTCTGTGACCCAGGCAAGGAGGTTCTGTGCTGTCCCCACTGCTGCTCCCATCTCCTGCTGAGACAATCCCACTCAACGGCTGGAAAGATGGGGATGGCTGCGAGCACTCTGAGGTGTCCCTTAGGCTCAAGGTGTCCCTTAGGCTCAAGGCAGCACCACCATCTCAGCCCTTGAGGCTTGGGAGTAAGGGGAGGGTGAGCAGGAGAGGCTCCCAGGACAGGGCAGGTGCCTGCTGGCCGTGGGTGCAGCTCCCTGGCCTGCACGGGCCATGGGAATGGGATTGGGATTGGCACAGGGAGGGCTGTGAATGGGATTGGCACAGGGAGGGCTGCGGCCGGGGGAGCTGGCGCTCCACCGCTAATGAAAATCGGAAACCGATTGAACAGCACAAGGTGCCCAGGCAGCAGGTTGTGGAAATGAGGAAGGGAAAGAGCGGGGAGGGGGGTGGTGTGTGCCTAATGGAAGCTTCTGCGAAGCGGATGTCGTATTGATTGCTGTGTGTCTATATTTATATATTATCAAGTATATAAACTTCAGCAGATGTATGGCGCATAGATAAATAAAATGCATGCTGAAAAATTAATGAAATGTACATGCAAATCCACCACCATCGATCACACTGGCTGCCAGAACCAGAGGGGCTTTTTACTTTTAGGCTTTTTCCTTCCTTTCTTTCATATGCTCTCCCTCCTTCCCCTGTAGAAAAAAACCCCAAACCCCAAATTCCCCTACATGAGAAATTCCTCATACAGGACTGGATGAAATGTGGCAGGATTTTGTGAGGATCTCAGTATTTTGTCTGAGTGCTGCCTGTGAGCTGTTGTGGGCAGAAGGCAAGATAGTGTGGCAGTGCAGGTGAGGAGCTGGAAACTGAGAGGGTACTTGGGAGCTGGCAGAGTGGTGTTACACCACGAGCAGATGGCCTGTGTAAGGGCAAAGAAGTCAGGGCAGATGCAGGCTAAGTGAAAAACATTTTTAAAGTGGAAGGTGACTGTTATTTTAGGGAAGTCACCCAAGAGCCTTATACTTCCAGTCACTCCTCTGGTGGTGGCTCCAGGAGGGTTGTTACAGGCAAAGTTAGTGGGACTGGGATGGGCAAACAAACCTGCAGCGTGTGGTTTTGGGCTGACAGCAGCCTGTGGGAGCTTTGTCACTGAATTCTGCAAGAGTGGCATAGTGAGAAAGGTTCCTGGATGCATTTTCTTCAGGGAGAGTCGATGTCTGAGGAGTTAAACATGGGAATCTCCCTTTGTGTTGGGGACTGCAGCAAGTCCTGCAGGGCTGTGGGAGGCCTTGCTGGCTCATGGAGCTGGGAGAGCAGCTCACCTGGCTCCTCCCGGTGTTAATCCTCATCTGCCTGTGCTGCAGGTATATTTTGTTTGCCTTCTGCAGACTTTCTCTTAAACTTTTCCTCACTCTGCTCACAGAAGCAGAAGGCAAAGGACTATGCTTGGAGGGTTTGACTCCCTTGTGTCCTTTCCTGACAAATATGTTCCCTCTTTCCTGAAGTGGACACTTACCACATCCCCTCTCCTGCCCAGTGCTGTGCTGCAGCTGCCAGGGGCTGGCTGGGCGCAGCACTGGAGCCCTGTACAAAGGTGCCCAGTGCCCCTCATCACCCAGCCTGAAAGCAGAAGCCAGGGCCCAAGAGTAGTGCCAAGCTCTTGAACATCATCCCCCGCTTGGGGCGGGGCTCGTTGGCAGCCAGGCCACAGGATTGTTGCACGTCCCCTGCAATGGGCTGTGACTATCGCCTGTGAGCCCCTGGAAGCCAAGAGGAGACCATCTGTGGGAGGAGTGGCTGGAGCTCCTGCAGGCACCCAGCTCCCAGGGCTGCCAGGCCTTCATGGGGCATGGGCGGAGCGGGTATTTTTAGCCACTCTTTCTGTAGCTGCTGTTTGTTGTTAGCCGTGTCCCACTGTGAGTGGCAATGCTCCACACTCGCCAAGGGTCACCAAGAGTTTAATAGAGCAACCACACAGCTCCTCGGTGGTGCAGCTGGTGACTGACTCCCAGCTTCCTTGCAGTCTCTGCTGTACCCGTCCCGCTGTCCTGGAGCAGAGCTGTTCCCTCCCAGCTGTGCCAGAGTCCCGGACTGGCAGGGCATGGGACCGGTGTCCGGGCATGAGGGGGCTTTGCTTTGCTCTTCTGGGATGTCTGAGCTGCAGCTGGGCACTAGAGCTCTCCTTTACCTGCTATTATTTCTTAGCAGTATGACATGCTTTCCCTTAGTCCCTTTAGCCCCTGATTTCAGCACTTGGTTTTCGGGAGGTGCTCCAAACAGAAACTGCAGGTGAGAACGCATCAGAGATTGCATTCTTCTGCCTGTCCAGTGTCAGGTCAGGCTGTGCTACTCCTCAAGGCAGAAACTCTGCCAGGAATGGATTTCCTCAGTTTGGCAGACCACATTTCATGTTGTAGCTGTGAACCAGGCAAAAAATTAGAGGTTAGGGATGTGTTAAGAGCCCGGGCAGCTGCAGTGCGACTCCAGAGGTGTAAGATGGCATGTGGTGACCTGCAGCAAAGGGGCTGGGCTGGCCTCAAAGCTTCTTTGCTGGGCACAAAGATCCCAAGCAATGCTGGTGAGAGCCAGCCCCTCATTTGTGCCGTGGAGAGGGCAGGGAGGTGCTGAGGGCAGGCAGCAGGCAGCCCACGCACAGCTCGGTTTCCCCCAGCTCCAAGCCGCAGTGCCGGGGCGGGCTGGGAGCTGCAGCTCCTGGCACTGCATGGGCCTGGCTCCTCTCCCCACTTCCTCCAGAAGCCACGAGGGGAAACTAAGGGAGAGTTCAGATGACAATTAAAAAGCCAAAGAAAACCCCACAGAAGATGAGCATCAAGGCAGTGCAATTTTTCTTTTGACACTTTCTTATTCCCCCCCTACTCTGTCTTCTTCATGGTGTTTCCAGGAGACTCTCTCGTCGGCTCAGAAAGCTGCGTAGGCCCATGGCGGCTCAACCTTTCCCTCTCCCTGAGCCCCGGTCTAATCAACCCCTATAATTTATGCAGAAAATATGATTTATATTTAATTTCACCACACTTGCATTGTTAATTTGAGATGTAATTAACCCGTCGCTATGACAACTAATTTCGTGATGCCGTAAATTACCGCCGTCTTTTCATCAAAATTCAGTTACTTTGGCTCCTGTGTGCAATGTACTGATGCAATTAGGTTGCTAAGGGCAACCCAAAAGTGTTCAATTTCTTTTGTGTATCTGCAGTGGGGTAGAAGCTCTCGTGTGTTATCCCAAAGTCCTGTTTTCTTTGGTAAAGAGCAGGGCAGACAAGACCATGGAGGAATGTGCGTGAGGGAGATGGAGCGGAAGAGTGTCCTGTGCTGGGGTTTCCCTGTGTGAGCCTCTCCACCTCTCCATGTGTTTATTTTTCTAATTGTTTTAAAAGAGCCAGGCTCCTGGTCACGCATGACCCTGTTTGTCTTAAGCCAGCGCTTTCTGTCTTCTCCCTTCCTCTCTCCCAGGCTTTCCTCCTTGATGGTTTGGGGACAAACTAGGCAGTGAGGGAAGGCTTTCACTGCTGCTTTCATCCTAAACACCAGCAACACGCTTCAGTCCTTCCCTAAGTTTGTGTCCCTCTGAATTTGTGTGTGTGTGTGCAGAGAGAACTTGTTTATATAGATCTCCCCCCCCCCTTCTTTATTTAAAACAAAAACCCTCTGTGTTGCTTTTGTCACGTTAATTCCCATTTTGCCAACACCAGGGGCCCAGGCAGACGAGTTACCAAGGAACACAAAATTTTAATTAGTGTATTTTAATCATTCAGGCTTTCCGAGCTAATCCACATACCCTAGAGAATTCCCGAGATGCAGCACTGCTCTGCTTTACCATTTATTGTTGAGTCTATTATAATTACTGTTAGCAGGTGGGGACTGGGAGATGTTTATTATGAGTTTTTCATCTTTAGTATAATTACCGAAAAAAACAAAATAAAAAGATGTTGGTGCATTTTGTTTTCCTAGAGGATTTTTTTTTTTGAGGGGGATATTTTTCCCATTCCTTGCAGGCAGGTGCTCACCAATTACTGCCTTTTTCTCTGTTTTAATTTATTTTGTTGATCACTGACTCACCTTTATTTTTTCAGGGTGGAAGTAGAAGCCAGCGGCTCCTGGATGGAGTGAGTTTACCTAATTTAGGGCAAGAGATTAAGCTGGGAGAGAACTAGACACGCTCAGGATTCCAGCCACTGTGGGTGGGTAGAGTGTGCTAAGGAGGGGCATCTCCATTTGTCAGTTTGTTTGTGTTTTGCTGCTTTGGTGCCTTTTCTTAAGTTGTAGAGTTTCATCAGCATGATTGATACGAATCATGAGCAGGTAGGAAAATGTGCCTGTGTGCAGGTGTAAATGCCCAAGTGCCACTGCTGTATATGCAGAAGTGTGGGCGGGCACCTCTGAATGTATTTCTGAAGGATTCAGTGACAGGCACAGGGACATGCACAACCCTTCCATGAGCAGAGCACGGTGAGGTGCTAAACCTTTGGTGCACAGGGAGTTTCCAGTGTGAAGAAGGAAGGAGGGTGATTCCCTGAGCTCTGAAGTAAAATGCTTTCATCAGGTGAGCTTTTTATTCATCCTGGCCACTGCAGAAAAAACTGACTTTTGAAGCCAAACTTTTCTGTGTGATCCTTGTAACAAGATTCTGGCCTCTTGTTTTGCAGCTGTAGCTTATACCACGGTGAGGAGTGTCTGTGCCTGTCCTCCAAGACCAGCTTCTTGGCAGGCAGGTGCCTTCTCCAAGTACAAATGCCTAGGAAAGGAGTGAGAGGGTATGCACAGGCTGCAGGCAGTACTGTTCCCTCCTCTCTGTTGTGGCCTGATGAGAATTGGGAAAGGTGAGCCAGTCTGATGGCATTAGCTCCCCATTATATGCCATGACATTAGGTAACGTTTTTTATTTTATAATCTATAGAGTTCTCCAGGGATTCAGAGTCTCATATCCCTATGCAAAACCCCTTTAGAGAGGTTGTGTTTCAGCTGCTTCCATCTCTGCCTGGTGACTTCTGCCTTGTTTGATGTCTGCTCCCATGTCATTTGAGGAATCAGCTTGTTTCAGACTATCCAAAAGCTAATGGGCCCCCCCATGCCTCTGTTCCACTGGCTCCAAGAGTTGAAGTCTGGACTGAGAAAGCTTGATTGAGAGCTCAGAGGGATTTAAAAGCTAGGTATGTTTTTAAGCCTCTCTTTATCCATATCGAAGTCTGCAGTTAGAAATCCCCTAACCAAATTTCCATGTTCAGGGTGTTCTCTGGGAAAATGCCATGCTAATTCCAGACAGCTCTCGTCAGGGTCGCCCCAGATCTGTACTATGTGTTTACTGCCTATTCCCACCTTACAGCTGAATCAGAGAAATGAGCCCTTTCTCTGTCTTACACTTAAAAGGCTGAGTGTAAACATTTTCTTCTCCTTGATGACGATTTTCAAGTTTTCCTGGAAAATTCCACATCTCTGCATGAGGCCAAGGCTCTGGCTGGGGTGAGACCAAGCAGGATTAATTTATAAAGCTCAGTAGCTTACACAGGAACTCTGTAATATAATTATAGCTTCTGTAAGAAAAGGCCCTGGAGTTGAAGAGGTCTGTGAGAATTGCATAGGGTTGGGAAGAGTATTCTTTGAGCCCCCATGCCCCCGGCCTGTCCTTCCCCTTACTTTTAAGTTCAGGACTTTCCATATCCCCAAGTGTCCTTTGCTTCTGAACATGTCTTTGGTCTTTGCTGCTGGTCTTCATGCTGCCAGCTTGCCTCCTAAAACTGCTCCTAGGCTCTTCCAGTTGAGAGAGGCATCTGCTCCCAAGTTCAAACCTGTTGGCTGTGGAGGTCCCTGTATCTTCTGGATTTGGCACAGCCCCAGTCAGTCTGGTTGTCAGCAGGACAGCTCCTGGGAGATGTGGGGATAAGCACCTCTTCCTTCTCCTCCATTTTTTCCCTTCCAGCTCTTTGAGTTGTATTCCTCCTGCTCCAAAGAAGAAAACTCTTTGTGCCTCCTCCCACACCTTCCGGCATCCTCCCCAGATGCTGCCATCCTGCTCTGCTGGGCAGCACCAGCTCTGGAGCTCCACTGAAACATCCAGGCCAGCTGGGGACAGATCCATCCCCAGGGAGACAGTGCTGTGAGCCCAGAGCTGCAGGAGGAGGCTTTTCTTCTGATTTCTCCAAACTTTCCCACCCTGGCTGCGGCTCTACAAAGAGGCCCTGGCCCCGTGTGCGGGGCCTTCCGCATGAAGGGGTCTCGCCAGCTCCTCTTTATTGAGTCTTCAAGTGCTGGCAGGACACTCCATTAAAAAGCCATTTGCTTTTGTGTCCCCAGGCCCCCAGCCGGCTCCCGCTCATGTGACACTGGCCACAGTTGTAAAACAACAACACAAATAGTTGGCAACTCCTGACAGTTTTTTCAAACCAGGGTCGTCATAGCAACTTCCCCCAGTCAATCACTGGTGAGGCAGCCTGCCAAGGGGTGCTCTGAGTGGCAGGGCAGCCCCGAACCAGAGGAGCCCTGAGCAGGGAGCTCTCAGGGATCCCTGTCACCAAGGCTCATCAGCCTGCTTCCTACGTTAGTGAAATGCAGACGCCTTCACTGTGCAGAGCTGGCACAGGAACAGAACACATCCAGTCCTCCATCCCACAACTTCCCTGAGCTTGCACCCAGGCTCCAGGGTCTCTGTTCCTGCTGGCAGAGTGCCACAGGGAGAATCCCTCAGCACCCGGCGTCGTGCCAGAGGGGGCATCCAAAGCTCCCCCCAGTTTGGCACAGCGCCAGGGGGCATCTGAATCCCCCCTATGTGTGGCATGTTGTCATGGGGCATCTGAGTCCTTCTGCCTGTGGCGCTGTGCCAGGTGGATCAGAACATGGCACACTGTCCTTGCAAGTGGCTCCATGCCAGGTCTGATCAGCAGTATCAACCACTTTTGTGTCTTGCAGGATGTAGGACCAGGAAGTGACTTGGCACTTCTTTAAACTCCTGGGTTTGCAGGAGGGTGCGTGAATCCCACAGGTTCTTGCACGAATGAAGGTGGTGGCACAGCCGGAACAGTGCTTAGCAAGGGAGCTGTAAGTCACACCTTTGTGTGGCATATGGCTAGAGAAGCAGGATGGACCCCCCCCCGCCATGGTGCAGGGTCCAGCTGCCACTGGGAGCAAGCAAAGGGAGCATGTCCTCTGCTCCTCCCATCCCATCTCTTCTGGCATGGAGAACCTCAGTGCTCTTGGGCTGTTACAGCTCTGCTTTTATGATTTCATTGGCTTTTCTTGTACGTCCTGAACACTTCACGAGTCTTGTGAGCCACTGTCCTAGACTTAGCCCAGAGCCCATAACTGGGCAGTGCAGGCAGCCAGTCTTGGCTGGACTGCTCCCACCTGTGCAGGTAGCGATGGCCTATGCTCCAGAAGATGATACTTGCTGTCACTGCTGTCCCATGGCAGGGTTTCTAAGAGACCAGACCTCGAGCTGCTGTTGTTGTCGTCACATCTCTCTACTTGAGGCTCCCTGGCTGCCTTGAGTGACTCCAGCAGGAGAGGAATGTTAAAAATCCGCTCTTGTAGTAAATTGGCACCATATCCAGCCACCGTCTGCTCTGTGCCAGAGCTTAGTAAAATGTTGGCGAGGACTGCAGCTCTGTACTCAGGCCCCCGCTTCCCCTTTTGTCTCAGTTCGTTTGGCAACTGCATGGTGGTAACACTGCTCAGGGTGGCACAGGGGCTTTGCTCATAGGCAGCTGGAAAGTGAAAAGGGATTTCCAGGCAGAGCAAATGATAAAGGGAAATGGAATGTGAGGGTCTGTGGCAGCAGGCCAGGGGCATGCCAGGCGTTTTGCTAACCCTGGCACATTCACTGTGGCTGGGGAGATGCTGAGGATGGATGTGCCCCATCCCACGGCTGGACAAGATGCCGGGATGTGCTGCTGCACAGGTGGCTGGATCCCTTGGCTGCTGCTGAAGCTGGGATCTGAGGGGGCTCATGAAGGCAAGCGAGGGGCTGCTAGGCTCCTCTCTGCAACTCCTGTTTGTTGGCACTCCAGTTACAATCATGGTAACTGTTGGCTGGGGCAGGGAGGAGGGATGCCGGTTCCTTCACTTTGTTGCTTTGCATCTTCGTCACTCTGTCTCAGTTCTCTCATTCATTTGTTCTTAATTATTTGTTAATTTCCTTCCCTTCTTCCTCAATTTGTTCTCTCAGTCATCTACTCTCTCATTTGCTTTTTCTTTCTTTTGTTGCTGTTGTTTGCCACCTAATTTCCTTCTTTCATTCCTGTCACTCTTAGTTGTCCTCTCTCATGCCTTCCACTTTTTTCACCCCTTCCCTCCCTCATCCCCTGGGCATTTTCAGTATCTGTGGCTTTTTTCTGGTGTTGTTTCTAATCCCAAGTGAGTTGATTTCCTTCAGAGACACCTCACTATTCCATGCAGAGCTCCTCAAGCTGCTGCCCCTTTCGTGCTGCACTTGGCAGGTGTCCCTTACCTTTGGGCTTTAAACTTTGAGGGTGGCCCCAGTGAGTGAACACCTCATGGGGCTGACACTGAGAAGGGAAGGGGAGAACCACAAACTCACATCGTGCCCTGAGCAGAGGTTCAAGGCCAGGGAATGGCAGTAGCTGGCCATGCTCCTCGCCCTTGTGGGGTGTTGTGCTGGATGTGGCCCTGGCAGAGGAGGGATGAGGAGGTGGCAGAGCCAGGTCCGTGACCTACACCTGGGCGACGTGTACGTACGCAGGGGTGTGGGAGGCCCTGGCTGCCGGGGTGGGCCTTAGCTGTGGGCACACCTGCACGTGCTGCTGCGCTCATCTGTGCTGGTGCTGAGGTGCCAGCACCTGCCTCCAACCCGCCTCCGCTCCCGCTTCCCCTCGCCCGCCTTCCTCGGAGCAGATTCTCCTGGCTGCAGAGCCGCAGGTTGGGCTCCCCACGCACCTGCCTGCGCGTGCTGACGCCCGTGCGGAGGCGTGTGCCCGCGGCCTGCCCGTGGGCCCGGCTGCTCCCTGTCCTCCAGCAGCTCCCACACGCGCTTACCGTCCTTGGCACACATTTTGGGAAGGCACATGCCTGTGCACATCTGCACTCACATGTCGCCCGCGTACACGCCACCCCAACGTGCGCCCGCGCTGCCTCCCCTGTGCGCAGGCTGCCATGTGCTTTCCCATGCACTCGGCTCACATGCTGCCATGAGAAAATTATCTACCCCTCTGCAACCCACCGCCCCCTCCCCAAAACCCAGGCCAGCTAAAGTGCTGTAACATAGTAGCTGCCTGAACTTCGATTCAAAGGTTAATATCAAAATCTGGAGCGGATTACCTAAAAATTACTTACAACACCATTAAAATTCTGAACTCTTTTTGTTGTGGCTGTAAATTAATTTAAAATGTCAGTTTTTTTGAGAAATCCAATAAGAAATTGAGCCAACGGAGCAATCTGTAAACTGTCTGGCACAGAGGAAAGTGTGTCTTTTCAATCGACAAGAAAAAATATGGGGCTTAACTGGAACCATATGGCAGCGCACTTGAGAGAAATCTGCTGAAGAGGAGGGAGGGGAGGGGGAACCCAAGCAGGCAGGAGCAGCAGGAGAGCTGGCGGCTTGTGTGGGAGAGGAGCTGAGGCTGCCCGGTGCAGGGACCGGCGAGACAGGTGCATGGAGAGGACAGGCCCTGAGGAGGAGGGACAGCTCTTGGCTCTGCAGAGCCATGGCATCCAGGGCATGCCAGGGCATCCCAGGAGGAAGGTAGTGGAGCTGTTCCCAAGGTCCCTGCAGGCATGTGTTGGTGTGAAGGGGCATTGTGTTTGGCAACGGGGCTCTGTGAGCTGGACAGGGGACACAGAAGGGCTGAGCAGTGACGGCAGGTGGGAAATGAGGTGTTTAAGGGGGTTTTCTGTGGTGTCTGTGCCCCTTGCTGTCCCACAAGCGTCCTGCCACCCAGTTCCTTCAGCAGCCTCCCAGGGCAGCCCCTCTGCTCGTTGTCCCCCTTGCCAGGAAGTGTGGATGGCATGGATGAGGGGTGGCTTCTTAGCTCTGACCCAAAGGTAAGGTGGGAACTGTGAGGCTGGTGGGGAAGGGCTGTCACTCCACATCCCCTGCCCCAGCCCCCTCTCCTTTGGCTCAGATCCTCACAGCATTCCTTGAGCTGGTGAGAAACCCAGCTTCCCCTCTGTGTCTCCTGCCTACCAACATGTGTTACCCATTAGGCCTTAATTTCAGAAGATTTACAACACATTAAGTAATTTGTAGGTTATTTCAACTTTAATCTGCTGAAGTCGAGAAAATCAAAATTAAATTCAAAACACACGGATCTTCAAAGTACTGGGATTGGGAATGGGAGGGGGTTGTTTACCAGCCCTGGCTTGTCTCTTCTCCAGTGTCACTGCTACAGTGTCTCTTGTCCCCACCACAATGCTGCCCTTCCCACCACCTTTGCTGCTAGCAGGGGCAATGAGGACCATGGAGGTGAGCTTCAGGAATTGCTTAGTTCTGGATGAGGGGTGTCAGTGATCACAGAATGGTGCTTTTTGGAAGTCCTCAGGCTGATTGACCACTTCCATGGCACAAGAGGGAACACCCGGGTCCTGACAGTTTCTTTTCTGTCTGTGATCACGTCCATCATGAGCTTGAGTGGCAGTTGCACAAATGCTCCCTGGGCTCTGGAGCCAAGGACATTACCTTTCTGTCCCTCACTTTCCTGTGCTGGGAAGAGCACCATGCCTTGTGAGAGTGGGTTTGCTGAAGTTGTCAGGCATTTAGATGCTATTGCAAGGGAGGCTGTCAGCCCAAAGGAGCTAAAGCAGAGATGGGGACCTGGGGACAACTGCTGTGACAGGCTTTCCTGCTCCTCTTCTACATTTACTGGTCCTGTATTCCTCTTGTATTCAGCAAATATTCCTCTTGCTGAAAAGGGACTTGGTCTCCACCTATTCTTCTTCTTCCATCTGCAGGTAAGGTCATGGGAACCCTGTCCACATTGTGGATCTGTGGCTGGAGAATCCCTGTGGGATTTATCCAACATTTCCATGAGCTTCCTACCCATAACGGGATCAGATCATTGACAGCTTTCAGAACGGGTCTGAAACTAGTCTAATCATTGCTTTTAGTGATTAGAGAAGCCAAAGCTGAGATCTTCCTTAAACTCTTGGGGTGGGATAATGAACTAGTTGAATCACAGTACTAGGAGTCTTTTCTGATGAACAGAGGCTGTTAAGGCCTTATCTTGGGGCTCAGGAGATCTAAGATTTGTCTTAGCTCTCTACGATGCCAAGTTTTGTGTAGATCTAAAACAAATCTCTTACCCAATTTGTGCCTCAGTTCCCTGTCTGTGTAGTTGAAATAATGCTGTTGGACTAAAGTTGATAGGAAGGGTGTGTTGGGTGTCAAAACTCTGCTGTACTGGGGGGCTGGACTTGGTGTGGCTCCTGGAGTGGAGTCCCCAGGTGGTCTCAGTGCCTCAGTTCCCCCATGTGTGCAGGGAAGAAAAAGACTTTTTTTTCTCTCCCTGGACTTTGATGAATGGAAAGTGTATGTGTCACAGCTCTGCTATTTTGCACTGATCTCTCCACCCACATCCCAGACAGTTTCCGGGTTCCCAGCCCACCAAATCCCTCAGGCATCTCTTCAGGGGCCCTTTCCTCTTCCAGTTGAGTGCTGCCTTATCCCAGAGCTGGGTGGCGGGGTGCAGCAGACATCCCATTTGGGAGCAATCCAGAACTGCTGAAAGGCTGAGCGTGCTGACGAGTTGGTTTTTGTGCGTCCCTGCATTGCAAGGGTGCACAGCCCAGAGCTGACTTTGTTGTCTTGACTGTCTGTGAGCCAGATCCCCTGGAAGTTGGCTTTATCAGGAAATGTGTCATTGAATTGCACTTAAGAAGACAAGCACTTTTGAGGGTGATGTCCCCAGTTCTGCTCCAACAAGGAATCTGGACATGCAGGAAGCATGTTACACTTCATCTGCATCTGTAGGTTTTCCTGCTTCAGGCCTGAATACCTGGCTTTGTCCATTTCATATTCTTGCCTGTGCTGGGAAATTTTTATCAGTACCATCACAGATTTGTATTTTCTCTGAGATTACACTTCACACGCCTTACACAGCTGCTCTGACCTGTTTAAAGGGGGTGGATGTGGATATAGATATGGTGTGTGACTGTGTTTTGTACAGACCACTGGGCAGCCAGCAGAGTAGTAACTTACAGTCCCTTTTGATCTGGGTTGGTTTTAAACCAGATGTCAAAGCATGTATGCTGTAAAACAGAAATTGTTTCTCTAGTCTCTGCAGAGTTCATCTCCTGGGTCTTCTCCTTGCAAGGAGGAAAGGAAAGGATTTGTGTGGAGCAGTTTTCTGCTAACCCTTATGAAAAGTCTTGTGTAAAAAAGGTTAAAAGTTTTTTTATGTGTATTAGCTGGTCAAGCTAAACCCTGGAGAGCCTCTCAGATTCGCATTAAAGGTACAACTTATGTTATCCACACAAAGCATGTCTCTGTTGAACTAGATGCCAGAACTGGTGACTTCATTAAGACACAGATTTCACTTCAGTTTTAATGGTGTCAGGAATCCACTGTCTTTCTTAGTGCTGACCTATCCTAACCCTGAAAGTAAAATGAAGTGCTTCTACCCACTGCTCACTCAGATACAGGTGGTGGTGAGAATTTTTGCTTCTTTTGTCTAGGGAGTGGTGGACCTGGAAGCATGCAGGGAGATCTTCCGCCAGCACAGGAATAACCATTTGGCAGTTATTCTGGATTATGGGGTTGAGATGTGCTTCTGTTACTACCCAGCCCTTTCAGTTTTCTCCCACCCCCTGCTCATGACTGTGTAGGCTGATGTGCTAAGTTGATGAAGGTTTAGAGAAAATGTAAGGATCCTGTGTTGGAAAGTGTTATAGTGGAACATGAGCACACACCCTGACAGCCATGATGCCATTTAATTCAGGTCTAGTGCCCTTAATCCTCTTGTAATGATCAGCAAAAGTTCAGACTTTATGCAAAGTGAAGGAGCATTAATTGCCCTTTTCAAGCAAAGAGGAAATCAAGTCACAGGAAAAGTTACATGAATAATTTTCAGGTGTTCATGAGCCTGTGGCAGAGCAGGGAGTGGTGCTTGAGCACCCATCTCTCAATCCTGTGCTCTAACTTCTAGATCAAACGTTCCCAGACTTTTTTCAGTGGATGGGAGGCAGCTGAATAGAGAGTTGGCCTGATTGATGCCCTTTCTGTACATAATCACAGAATCTCCCTGTGGCAATTCCAGCAATTGCTTATGTGGGAGGTAATGGCAGGAAAATACTCTTGGTAGGATTTGTGTGTGCTTTGTGTTTGCCTAAACCTGATCTCCTTGAAGTCCTAGAAGTTTGACTCAACACTTCAGTGCCAGCAGAATTGACCCTAGTGCTGGGCAGTTTTGCAAATTTGTGTCTTCTCAGTTGCTTTGAAAGCAGGTGGGGAGCTGAGGGAATGAGGAGGAGCCATCCACAGAAGTCACCTTTCCATCAGGTGATATTCCAGGGAAGTATCAAACACCAGCAGCTGGGAACCTCTGCTTTTAACCCTTCTGCCTTTGGGATATGTCCTCTCTTGTGTCCTTAAGCATCTTAGACTCTAAAATATGGTAATCTTTGGGTCTTCTGCTCACCAAAGGGTGCAGCGCAGAGGGGGATGCATGGTTTTTTTTCCAGGGACAGCACAGCCTGTGCAGTGTCAGGTGAGCAGCACAGCTTGACAGGCTCCTGCCTCTGCCGTGGGCTTTGACCAAGTCTAAGGTCTCCCAGCTCACATGGGTGTGCTCAGCAGTGCCTTTAAACCAACTGGCCACAGTGTGAACAGCCCAGACTCTGGTACGGGCTGATTGCCCAGGGCTCCATTCAGCTCCTCCGAAAGGTTTTGCTGCCAGAGCTGCTCAGCCTGAGGAACTCAAGATAACTGCAGTGTAGATACAGCCTTGGTGACTTGCTGGGTCTTTTCCACCCTCTTCCTCTCACTGTCCTCTGTGCCTTATGCCCAGGTGGACAAAGAGATGGTGCATGCTGTAAACAGTCATTCACTTCCTTTGGCTGAGACTAAGATAGGTCATTTGTCCAGTTCAATATCCAAGGGCACATGGCAAAGTTTGGGTGTGCTCTTTCCCAGTCTGATGGTGTTTGGCTCAGTATCTTTGGACCAAAACCACTTCCTGGCTGAACTGCTAAGTTTGAATGAGTTATGGAAGTGGAGAATGTGGTCCAGGAATGACAAGATCCCAGTTCAGTACATCTTATATGGGTACTTCTTGAAACTTCAAGGCAGTGTGATGCCTCCTAAGCACCGTTTGTAATTGTGCAGAGAGAACAGGAGAAGACTGACACTGGTAACTCCTGAGGCTTTTGGAGGATAACAGAATATCTTGCCCAGAAAGCACGAAAGGGGTCATGAAAAGCTGCTTCCAATATCTCTGCTGCTTGGGCTGGGGAGGGATGCAAGCTGGAGGGGCCTGACGTGCAGCAGGAAGGAGGCCTCGGCTCATCCGAGCGTGCCAGGCAGGTAGCTGGGTGCCCTGTTTCTCCTTGGTGTCTGCTAGTCTCCGAGTCCTGGTTCACAGCTCCCTGCAAGCCAGGGATGGAGGAGATCCTATGAAAATGATGATATGTGACAATCAGTCACAGCAATTAGTGTTTTGGTTAACAGGCCTTTTTTGTTTTCTCTCACCCAGACAGAATGTCACAAATAAATCCTCGCCTGCATTTGCATATTAATTGGATCGGAGACGTCAAGCATCTTTCATTAAAGAAAATGATCTGCATATTTGGAGACATAAAATAGTTATTTTGATGGGTTTTTTTCATAAGATCAGGGGGTGGGGGAGGAAGGTGATGGGAGCAGTGGAAATTGAGGTAGAGTGAAGGCAGAGAAAGCAGCTTTTGTGGTTAACCCCTTGTGGCCCAGAACTAGCTGGTGCCCAAAGCAAAAATAATAATAATATAAGCACATAAATGCTGGGTCTCAGAGCAGCTTGTAGAGCACTGCACCATTCTCTCCATGGCTTTGTTCTTGAGGCCATGGGGTTGCTAGGTAGCCACAAATACACTTCTAAAACATCTTCCCCTGTCTACTCTGTCCAGCCACAGAGCTGGGTTGTTACAGGGCCCTCCTTGTCATCCCCCTTTCCTGACAGCACCTTGGCCATCCTGATGGCTGCTTCCTCTCAGGCTGTGCCAGTATCAGGCCTTTCAGATGGCAGGGCTACAGGATCTGTGTGCAGTGGGTGGCCTGCATGCCTGAAGCAAGCAGGGGCAATGGGAGAGTGACCATGTGCCTGGGGGAACACCCTGGTCACAAGGGAGGGAGATTCTTAGTCTCTGTTTCTGTTACTCCCAGCTTAGGTGAGGGAGATGCCAGAGGGCTGGGATGTGTTGGTTCCACAGCTGTGACCTTCTTCTCTCTTTCTATGGTCTCTTCTGATTCGAGGCAGGGATAAAAGTTTCCCCAGTTCAAGTCAGTGGTGGTATACCTGGTCGATAGGAGAGTCCCCTCCTTAACTCCTGGATTTCCACCCCTGTGCTAGCCTTTGGTGCTTCTGGCAGCAGCCCAGGGCAGGATGTAAGGAACTTGACCCTCTACTTTGGAAACTGACTGGGGAATTTCTGTAGGCAGCATGCAGTGGTTTGAGATAGATTTTGGCTAGGACACTGAGAACCACTGCAGTGGTTCCAAGGGTACATTCACATGAATGTAAATGATCATGTTATGGCAGATCAGCAAGTTGCTGCTTGTTAGCTGTGCTGCTGTGGGACTCTGAGAACACTACTTGCCTGTTGCAAATTCCAGGTAAAATGTATTTGCCTGAAACCGATGCAGACATGGATTGAGGGACTGGCTTCTCCTTTGCAAGTTTCCATGGCATTGCTGAGTGCCCTTGCCCACCTGCTCCTGCAGAAGACTCCTTCCCTTGAGCCCAGTCCTATCCTTTCCAGCCAGTCTGATGATGTGGACCAAGATCTCACCAAGATCATTTCACTGAGGTGTCCCTAAAGACAAGTTGCTCCGAACCAGCAGGTGTGGCAGCAGCTTTGGTTTTGCAGGTTCCCAATCCCTTTATCTTCAGAGCTGCCCTCAGGAGTCTCAGCTGAGCATTGCAGAGGAACACAATCTTGAGATTCCCTGCCCAGTGCTGAGGATGACAGGAACTGGCAGCCTCATCAAGGCACAGCAGAAAGTGTCCTCTGGCCCCAGCACGCTTGGAGAGGAGCCCATGGAGGGCTCCCTGCCATTCCTGAACAGTGGTTTGTGTGGCGCAGCTCTAGCTCCCCACAGGAATGCTTCCTGGGACTGGGTCAGGGAGAAGGTGGAGACAGCCGGGCGCGTTTGCAATCACGGCACATCACCTCTGTCACACTTCGCTTTATTCTACTTTCAAGAGCTCATCCAAGTCAGAAAGAGCCCTGATGGGGTCAGTTTTCAGAATTCTCCATTTTTGTGCATTAGAAAACAGGGAATTTGGTTCAGAAAGCCCATCTGCCTTTTGGGCAGAGCATGGTGCTCACTGTGGTACAGCCTGGCATGAGCAGATCCCTCTGAGGCCATGTTTTCCTGGGGGAGTTACCCCATGAGCTGAACACAACTTAGTCTTGAAGCTGAGAGTAAGGACAAAGCAGAGGCTCTGGTTAGACAAGTACTCCAGAGCTGTCAGTAATGGAGTGTGGGGGCTGCTGGGGTAGGTTTAAGGAAATCAGCTGGGAATAGATGGGAGATAATTTGCCTTATCAAAGTGCAAGGAGCAGGTCTCTCTGGGCTTCTGAAATCACTGCCAGAAGGTGGGGAACGCAGTGCAACCCAGAGCATGTGAGTGCTGGTTTGGGGACCCAGCTTCTTTTCTTGGTTTTGCCATGACCCATTTAACCTTAAACAAGTCATTAAGAGATGAAATCACCTCTCTCAGCCTTGATTTCCCTTTGCCTGCCTCTGATATTTTAGCCCAACCGCCTCAGGCTGTCTCATCCTCAGAAATCACCTGGTGCACAAGGGGTCAGGCATAATGGAGCAGCCATAAAGGAGGGTGCAAGGTTGCCTGTCCTCCGTGCTTCGAATCTCTGCAGGAAAGGCTTTTGCACATGATAAAATCTTCAGGGCACTCTTTAGTAGGAAGATTCAGCTCCTGGCTCAAGAGAGCTCTGTCCTAGATGAAGGGACTGTGTTTCACACCCCTGTACTGCCTCATTTTGCAGAAAGGCCTGTAATTAGCCTCTCTTTACCCCACATATCAAGGCATGTTGCTGGGTTTTTTTCAGAATCCTGATCCTAGGAAGCCATCAGTATCCAGGAAACTTTATCACACACACTCGAAATAACCCAGAAAGCTGCCAGCCCCATATTAGGGAATGAATCCCTGTCAGAAAGTAAAGTGGATGCAAAATTTATTGACAGGCTACTGTGACTGCAGGCAATTTGTGACCCAGCCCCTTCCTTTACCTCCACCCCTCCTCATGAACAACAACCCAAAAACCCTCTTCAGTCCTTTATATTTAGCATGTCTGGGTCCCTTGTCTCAGCTCCCAACATTTGCAGCATGCTCGGGAACTTTCCCAGGGGAACAAAATACAACTGCGGGCAAGGAGGTCAGCACAGTGTCCTCCCTGCCTGCCCCACATCTAGTCCTCTCCATTGTCTCCTGTAGCTCAATACAAACAGGCAGAAAAACAACAAAATCCCAACACCATCCAGCCTAAAAGTTCTTTTCCTGAGCCCAAATGGTGGCAGAGGTTTGCTGTCCTCATTGCTCCAGTGCAAGGCAGGATGAGTTGGTGGTTGGAGCAGGAGGTGTATGGGAATGAGCTTCTCATTGGCTCTGCTAAGGACAGGACATGTTAATCTTTCATGACTAAGTTTCCCCATTTGTACATCTCTACCATCACTGCAGCCTCCAAAAGCCTTTCATGTCTGCTGGTGAATTTCCTGGAGAGGTTCACAGATCCTCTGTAGTTTCTGCTGGGAGTGTAAAACTCTACTTGAAGCAGGGATTTGGGATACTTGCTTGTGACTTTTAACAAAAGGGTTTGTTTATGAATTTTTTCTTCTCTTCCTTATGAGGAAGGATAGGCACTCAGGAATATCATCTGTGAGGTAGCATGGGCTTAGGCGTGAGTTGCTGTAGAGATGTGAAATGTCACTGTACTATATATGTATTAGGATCTAGAGGAAAGAAGGGAAGTGTAGGATGTGCGTTAGCAGTTGAATTGCACACGGAAATCTTTCCCTTGCCGTTCTCATGGGAGGCAGGTATCTCTCAGGCTCGTGCTGTACCAAAGCACAGAAAGGTTCAGTGTCAGACCATGGCCACCAAAAGGTTCAGAGGCTCATCTCTGAGGACAGGATTGGTTTGGGGATAACTGCATCTCTCCGAGCAGGAGTTTGTAGTAGAAGAGGGTTTGGTGGTTTGTGGCACATTCAGCTCAGTGGACAGGAATTACAGATTGTCTCTTCGGCACCTGCTGTCCTTTAACAGTCGGACGGCACTATCAGTCATACCCAGACACCATCAGGAAATGATTCCCAATCAATTATAATTGCTCTTCACCTACTTCCTGTATAAATCACTGATGTTTCATTGCAGATGCCAGTGAAACCAAGGAGCAGGAATCTCTTCCCTCGACATTCTGCCTGTGTCTCAGGCCCACCCACTGAGTTTCTTGGGATGGCCCTGCCATTCTGAGAAGGAGCCAGTGATTGGGATTTAAAAGCACTGGCATGTTTTATTGCCTCTGGAACCTAGGGATGGGAGGAGGATATTGTGTGCTCCTCACGTCTCTGTGATCCACGGGAAGGTGGGGAGAGGGGCTGTGAGACAGAGCCCACACCTCCAGCATTCAGCTGATGGCAGAGGTTTCATGCAGAGGCAATGGAAGCAGAGATCTCATTAATGCTGGATTAGGTCCTAAAACAGCCTTTCCCAATGGGATCCTGGGTGGAGTTTACCAGACAGGTGTTCTCACTTTCTTATTCATTCTTTTTCTCCTTCCTCTCCTTGCTTCCTCTTCTTCATCTCTTCCAGGCTTGTTTGTGTTCTTAGCAAGGAGGGGGACTGGTGTTCAGAGCTGGATTTGAAGCCAAGTAAAAGACCTGCTAAGGCACCTAACGCTGTTTGATTTTCTTGGTATCAAAACATTATGAGCTCTTCTTTTGAAATCTCAGCAGTGTGTCAGATGGAATGAAACACCTTTGGGGAAGGGAAGGTCAGAGACTGAAATATCCTTTTGGAGAAGGGCAGAAAGCCAAGCTGGAAAGGCGAGATGCACGGAGACTGTGGAGGGGGAAGAGGAGTGGGGTGAGGGTGGTGAGGAGGGGTGCCAGGAGGCCAGGGCTGGGCAGAGAGCAGGATTGCGTGCGGCAGTGGAGCCGTGCCAGCGCAGATCCTGTTTGGCCAGCGTGGCGAGGAGATGCGTGGCCCTGGCTGGTGGTGGGTGGTGGGAGCCCGGTCAGGCGGGAGCGCGCTGGGGCAGGTGCGGGCGGGCGGCTGCAGCAACTTCCAGGCGGGTGATTATTTTATGGAGTCCTCAGAAGTCCAAAGTTATGTGTGTTTGTTAAGCGCCGTAACGCTGAGTTTATTTAATGTGGTTTTAACTGCTGCGTGCTTTTATAAATCAAAATAATTAAAAATAATAAATTTGAAGGTTAAACAACAGCCTGTGCTGTGGCAGAGGAGAGAGAATGTCTCTGGGCTGTATTTGCAGGGAAGGAAACAGGGGTTCCCAATAGCTGCCTGCACCGCTGTCACATCACTTGGGGGCTGGGAGCAGGTTTCAGGCTGGTGTAGCAGGGAAAAGGCAATGCCAAAGTCCAGGCTGTGGCACAGCCATAGCCCTTCACACCTTGTCAAGGCCATCGTGAGAAAAAGCACATCTGAGAAGCAATGGCAGCCCCAGTTGTGTCCTCATGACAGCCAAAAATCACTGGTTCTCTTCCTCTTCTCCTAGTTTTAAAGCACCTACAGACACTTGGGTTTGCTGTACTCCTCATAGGATTTTCCGGCTATCGATATTCTTGTTGTTGCAGGGCATTTCTATTGATGCTACATCTCAGCCTGCATTATTTACACAGAGCTATTGAATCTGTCCCAGTATTCAGGACAGCCTGACAGAACCCAGCCTCCCTCTTTAAAGGTTAAACAGGCCAGGTCCCCTCACAACATGGGCTCGGGGCTTGGTAAACGCAGGGCTCCAAACACCTCCCTCCCTCCACACACACTCCTTTCATTTTAGCTCAGAAAGGTTACCCTGAGGCGCCGGGGACTGGGAAGTGAAGGGTGCTGGAGAGTGTGTGTGTCTCTTTAAATGCTCTTTGTGTCAGCGTGATAAGGAATTTGATGGCTTTATCAGAAATACCAAAGCTTTATTTAGCAGGGTGAGGCGAGTGCCACTCGGCCCCTCACAATCTGCTGATAAATTGAAAAAAAAAAAGAAACAAAGAAAGAAAAAAAAAGAGGCAGTGGGGAGAGGAAAGTCTAAACTTTCCTTTATTGCCTTTGCGCATGGCCTAGCTTTCAGAGAACATGCAGCTGGACACATTCCATACCTGACCACAGCCACTCTGGATGGTGAGGCCAGGTGCATGTTAGTGTCCTTGCTCGAGACCAGAGCTCTTGTGAAGCACAGAAGCAGCTTGGGTTTATCCCATTTTCTCTTCTGGTGTCCCCACTGTTCACATGGTTGCATTTCTTGCATTATCCCTTTTCTTCTTTTCTCCCCAGTTTGCTGGATGGATTATCTTCCCTTTCACCTCCACCCGTGGTACTCAAGCATTTTTGGGCAACATCTGGGCTGTAGTACAAGCCTTTGGATATAAAGGCCTCACTATACTTTCTCCATCCCTCAGACTATGGATTTCAACAAGAGGTTTGAGTTTGGTTGTTTCCTAAGTCTTGTCTGCCTTACCTGGAGTTTCCCTGCCAGGTAATGTGGGTGGGAGGCACAGCAGTAAAGTGAGAAAGGAGAGGTGTCTCATGGGGTCATGAGGCATGGTAAGGAGGTGAATTCTGCAAAGTATTCCTTCTGCACCATGGAACTGGCAGGGAGCTCACAGCTGGAATGGGAAACACCCCCCCAGATCAGGTTTTGTCCCAGCCTGAATTACTAATCCAGCAGCAAGAGGACAGGCTGACATTTGAGGGGCATATCCACCCTTGGATCTTTGCAGTCCTCCCCGTGTCCCACTGGGCTGTGAGAGGATGTTTGTCAGTGCTCACCCTGGTTCTCCTACTGATGGGCATCCCGCAGAGGGGGAGTAGATGTGGTTGAGGAGCTGGTTTGGGTGAGATGCTGCTGTCCCACAGCAGAGATACATTATCTGATTTATCTGTTGCAGACCCCCTTTATCGTGGGGACCTAATGCAGTGAGGGCAAAGTCACAGAAATCTTCCCTCAGTGCACTTTTGATGGGTTTGGGGAAGGCAGTGCTGAGTGAGGAGCCTGGGATCATGACCCCATCCTGCCTGCACTGTGTAATGCTACAACTGCTTTCCTTCTAAACAGGCTAAACGTCGATTTGGTAGTTAAATCACACAACTGGGAGTCAAGTCTCCTGGTCCCTAGCCACAGCTCTTCCAGCAACTCCCCCATGGAAATCTACTGCCTTCTCTTTGCCTCTGTGGAAGCACTCCATGCACATGAGCAGAGCAGCACCTGGGTTTGCAGCAGAGCAAGGAGTGTGCAGGGTTTTCCAAAGGATGCCCATTGCCAGGGCTATGTCAAGGTTGAAGGAGTTGCGCCGCCTTACTGAAACAAACCTGGCCCCATGGTTGTGCAGCTGTCTCAGATCTGGGTTGGGAAGTGCTCAAGACAGACCCAGTATTTCTCCTGATGTGCATTTATCATTAACACATGACATCTATTATATATCATTTCCATGTTTTGTTGTTCATCGCGTGCCTGCATGCAGGCCACACACATTGTGACAGCTTTGGTCCCTTCTTGATCTCGTGCCTCCACACCTTTTCTTTCCATCTTTGTGTTCATTCTTACTCCTCCTCTTTCCTTTCTCTCTTTTCGTTTGATTTTTCCTCTCCCCTCGGCTTGCACGCATGCACACAGACAAACACATACACATACAAAGCCTTTTCACAGTTGGATCATCTGTTCTTGGCTCTCACCCACATCTCTTTTTGATGTGGTTTCTGGAGGGTTTGGGCCAAGTCCCCCATTTCTCTCTCTGACATCAGGAAGCCTGCTGCAGCCTCTGATTGCAGCCGGATCTGGTTAACTCTCTTAGGAAACCTTGCCACCTACCAGAGTACGACTAGTGCTCTAAGCCTGGCCGGAAAGGAGAAAGAGGGCTTGATCAGGCTGGGTTACAGCCTGATGTTCTGGACAGTTACTCATGATTTACACTGATTTGCATGAGCACAGAACAAGGTTCTGAGCTGATGCGGCATGGGGTGTCTGGAAGCACTGACTATGGAGCTGCTCCTTTAGAAGATGTTTCCCTTGTTGGGGTTGTGTGGTTGCTTTCCCTCTGCAAAGCTGGCTGCACAGGAGCAGTCCCCTGAGCTCCACGCAGGGCTCTGCCTCTCAGCTCCCATTTTGGGGGCTTCTTGTAAGGATTTAAAGCACATTTCCTTTGGCCTCAGCCTGGGACATCTCTCAGCTTTTTTGAAGCCCTGTCTGGTGCAATGCTGTCCCTCTAGCAGGGAGGACAACCTGTTCACTTGAGCACCATGTCAGAGAGAACCATCCATGGTCCCCAGGAAATGCAGCTATCAGTCCCACAGACCATTCCTCCTCCAGCAGGCAGCGTAAAGATGGTGTGATTGTGAGAGGGTGAGAAGACAAGTTTAAAAAGGCTTAACAGCAATTGGGTCTAAATGACCCCTCTTGTCTGGAAGGTTTGAAAGATCCAGGGTCACTTTTGGGAAGAGAGGCTTTCCTGAGCGCTCCCTGTGTGATGTCTCTCTGCGGCCGCGGAGTGGCTGCATCGCAGCTGGCTGAGCTCAGAAGTGCGGTGGAGTCCCCTGGGGGCTGCGGGGAATAGCTGTGCTTTCAGCACAGAGCGGCTGGATGGGACAAAGGGACAGAGCCGGGGACGCAGCCCGCTCTCCTCGACACCCTTCTCGTGAACTCCTGCCCAAGCTGCCCTCGTGGCTTGTCTCAAATCCTGTTAAGTCGGCAGTAAAACTTTCACTAGCCTCGGTAAAGAGCAAACATTTTCAGTCAGATCAGTTCCAGGGCCAGGGATGGGGTTAGGAGGGAAATACCTGAGCGACAGTTTGCTTTAGTAGAATGGGGAAGGAGGTGAGAGTAGATTGCTTTGGGCATGGGTAATGGGGCATGGAGACCTCACTGACTCAGCCAGCACTGCGAACTCTGTCCTGGTCACTCAAGCTGTGGCTGCTTGTCCTCTTGTCTGAAATGAGCCCATCATCTCAGCCTGCAACCTAGGAGGCTCATGTCCCCTGCCACAACGCATCTTCCCATGTGGCACTAACTGGCCACACGAACCAGGAGCTGGGGCCACAGGGGCTGGGGAGCCTCGACCCCGTTGGCTTCTCTTGCAGCTCAGTGATGAGGTGGGGACAGTTTGCCCCATGGCTGCCCACACAGCCCACACACAAACTTTGCATTTGCTGATGATCCTGAGCTAAATTTGTTCCTTTCTAAAAGGAAAATTTGTATAGAACGGGCTAAAAGGCCTCAGACTTCCCCAGTGTGGGCCTGGGGTGCTGGGATAGCACAGCTCCCCACTGAAGCTGGCTAATAGAAATCAGTCCTGATTAGGATTAGTCCAGCCAGCACTGAGCTGGCAGGTTGATAATCTAATAAAAATTCCCAGGATTGGTTTACTCTGGGGAGGATTTGTGCTGGACGCGGGAGGAGCAGGATTAGCCCAGCTGTGTTAGGGAAGGGAGGGCAGCCCAGGGTGGGCCGGGAGGCTGCCGAGAGGGTGGGGGGAGCAAGATGGACAGCAAGAGTAAGTGGAAGTGACAGGGTCAGACCGGGCCTTTGTCCTACAGCCTGATTAGAGAGTCTGCCCCCAGTTTCTTACACTTTGGGATGTTGTCGGACAAACTGGAGCTTAAATCTGTCAGAGCGCAGCAGAGATTGGAGTTGACATCCCAGGAACATATTCCTTGCTGTGCAGAAGTCCAGCCCTGCTGGGAAAATGTGAAATGCCCACCCCAGCCCCCTCTGACTTGGAGGAGATGAGCTCAACTTCTTTAGCTGTGTTGGGTGGCTCAGGCTGAGAGCAGAGAGGCTTGTCCAGAAGCCAGGATCTGCCATGAGTGATCTGTGTTGAGTTCCATACTGGTCTCTCCAGCTTCAGCCCCTGATGGAGAAGTCCTGAAAGCCAGGTTGCTCTCCAGCTGAAATCACCAGGCTTTGTTGCATGTGGTGGCAAAGGCACCCACCATATGTGAGTGAGAACTTGGCAGGAGATCTTTGTTCCTCCACGGAATCTTAGGGTGGGCACTAAAGCTCCTTAGTGTGCAGAGAGGAGGTCTGAAGCTGCAGGCAGCGACTCTTCAGACTGGGGCTGCCAAGGATTTCTTGGGCTGCTGTTGTTGAAGAAGACCCTTAATAAGGAAGGCAGAGCAGGAAGGTAATTTTCAGGCAGTAGTAGCCAGGCCCAAGCTGTGCAGGCAGTGAGGAAAAAGCTTTGCAGTGTTGTTGGTTTTTTGGCAGCCCTGTGAGGGCTCTGTGCCCCACGCTGGGTTGCCTGGGGAGCTGCTGGTGTGTCTGGTGCAGCACACAGGCCTGGGGAACTCCCTCAGCCCCTCATCTGGCTGCTCTGATGGTGAGCGGAGGGCAGCCAGGCAGCCTTTTTGCTGCAGGAATTCTCAGCCTGGAATGACTGTGAAAAACAGAAGTAACCCTGAAAAGTGTGTGCCCATTTCCCTCATTTTAAATCAAGAGTATATGGGGGAAGAACAAAGACTCAAACTTTTCACCTTGATGTTGCACAAGATGATCTGTAGATTATTTCAGATATATTCTAGTGCAGAACCTAAAGGTGCCCTGACAGCCTGCTCTGGCTGTCTCAGTTGTTCAATGCTCCCTAGGCAAGTGAAGAGAGAAAGTACCCCCACAATCTTCTGAATTCATCCTTTAACTCTCCCTGTTACTCCATTCTCCTCACCTTCAACTCATCTAGACTGACTCTTCTGCTCCTTGCCTGGGAATTTCATCACAAAATCCCAGACCCTCTAAATGTGTCTTATGCCTGTGGGGACACTGCAGAGAAAGACCCTTTGGAGCATGAAGGGGGGAGTCCTGCCAGGAGCAGAACCAGAACAGCCACTTCAGATGTTCTGGACACAAGGCAGGAGTTGTATAGGATGCAAATCCCCTCCTCGAGTCAGAACTTCACAGAGAAATGTCCTTGGACCTACAGATAGTGCAGATTTTGTGAGGGGTTTTTGTCCTTTCAACAATCTGCTGCTCCTGTGGATGGGCTGGAACATTTCCCAGCTGAGTGGATCTGTCTGTGGACCAGCATCCTAAAAGCTGTGTCCCCCCAAAAGGTAAAAAAAAAAAAGAAAAAGCCTCTAAGATGAAACCAGGATAACTAAGTAACAGGAGCTGTGTCCTCTCCAGGCTCGGGTAGCGGCATATATGATTGTCATCTTGATGAAATCCCCCCGGATGTAATGAGCTGATTTTCTGCTGTTAATATTGCATCTGCTGATGAAGGATTCGTTAGGATAATGGAACGAAGCTAAAATATAAATGACTTGCTGTCAAGAAGCAGCTTTTGCTAGTGTTCTCCTGACAGTTCCTCGGCCATGGCTAGGGAGTTTTGTGTGCTCTGCACATGTTTGCAAGGTGTGTGTGATTATTGGGTCCTGCATGTACAGGGACACACGGGTGTCAGGGTGAGTTCCCTTTGAGCCCACTGCCCGGGTGCCCAGAACCCCCTGGCACACAGTGGGCACTGGCAGGGCTCTCTGTGCCAGGGGGGACCAAACGGTGCTGCCTCAGAGAGCAGCAGCCAGGGAAAGTTGCTCCTTTGCTGGGCTGAGGCTGCCAGAAGAGGAGAGGGAATGTGTGCTGCTGGAAAAGCATCTGTGCCTTCACTCCAGGTCATTTTCGGATCTGGCGTGTTCCTTTTCTCTTCCAGTTTAATTGCAAAAGTTGCTGTGTTTTCTTTCTGAACAAGAGAAATCAGTTTAAGCACGTTATAAAGTGAAACAAGATATTTGCTCACAAAGCTTTTGCCAATGCAGAGTATTATTTTCATTGGAAAATGCAAAAAAGATCTTGGTAAAAGTGGTTGTCATACTGCTGAACAGTAATCCAACATCTGGGCAGAAAAATCTCAAAGTTCCACTGTTGGTTTGGAGAGATGGGGTTGGTTTTCCTTGCAAAAAGTAGAAAAGAACCAATTCTGTCATAAAGGGATTGCAGCTTTAATGCAGTTTTGCACACGTGACCCCAGCACTAGTTTCTCAACCCATCTCAGGGCTGTGCACACATCTGAGCAGGTGTCAAATCATTGTTATCAGATGTGGAGGGGGGAAACTTCTACAAAATACCTTTACAGAATACCTTTTCAAGTATCGTTGCTATCTTTGCCTTTCTGTACATTTTGCAAAAACATTAACCAAAAAATAAAATTGCCAACCCTTCCTTTTACCCTGTGCCTGAGGGCATTTGGTGTTTTCCCTTCAAGTCCATAGACACACATCCAGTTCCTGGACCCATGAGAATCTCAGCTTTCACTGTTTGTTTGGGGCGATTTTTTTTAGTTTTTAATCACATTTCTCTCTCTTCTGATTACCAAGGGAAAAAAATAGTGCAAACATGAACCATAATGGCTCAAAAATGAAATTAAAAGACCTTGTTTCCCATTATTATTTTTCAAATCCCATTTTTCAGCCAATAATGTCAGGGATCAGAGCAGTGATTTTAAGGTTTTTTTCATAGCAGTTTTTCTGGAATTGTGAGGTGGTGGAGGCCAGCCCCTGTAACCTGCAGATCTTTGGTGGATATTTGAACAAAGCCTGGCCTGGCCCTACTTTTGGGGAGTTCCTCTTACTGTTCAGACTCCTAGTGAGGAACATCAGTAGTTTAATTGAATCATTCTTTACAAAAGACCATGAATATCAATGATGGAAGGCGGTGGAGACATAAATATGACGCTGGAAATGTTGCATTGAAATGTATTTGATGGAAAACAGCCTTCTGACCAAGTGAAATGCAGAGTGTGTGGGAATAAACAGACATATAGCACTTTGTCAGCCTTTTTGTAAAAACATTTCTTTGCTTTTCTTCATGATAAAGACTACATGGAAGAAAATTTTCAACTAAAAAACTTATTTCCCCCAAAATATTTGTCAGGAAAAAATATTTTCTGTCCAGTATTCTATCAGAATTTGACTTGTGGAAACATAAGAAAATGAGTGAGATGTAGTGGCCTCCGTGGAGACGAAATGCAAGGGACAAGGAAGCCCTGTCCCACTGAATTCCTAAAGACAACTCTGCCAGGAGTCTGATATGCCAGAAAAGGCAGAACAGGGACATTTTCTAGGGGATGAGAGTTACTCCCAATGGGAAAGTGGTACAGAAAAAGTGGACAACCTTTTGTGCTTCTGCACTTTATACTGCACAAGCTTTAAAGTCCCAAACTCACAGAGGAAGACGCTGGTGAAGAATTTTCAGTTTCTTTGCTACCTCTTGGCAAGAGTAACACAGCCAGTCCCAGGAAATTGCAAGTTGTGAGCTGGGCTCCAAAAATGTGAGATCATCCTGGAGGTTTGGAGATGGAGTAGGGAAATGCCGAAGGGTATGACATTCTTGGACTTGCATTCTGAGTCCTTCAGCCTTTCTGGGCTTTCTGCAGAATTAGCCTCGGCAAGGGGGAGGAGGTGGGCAGGGAGGTCTGACCAGAATCCGCCCCTCTTGGCATCTCTGAGGCTTTTTATACCAGTTGCTTAAGGGCAAAGAGCCAGATCCTGAGCCAGCATTGGTGTCAGCAGGGCCTCCGTGATTCACACACACTCGGGCTCTCCTCCCAGTGTCAGGGAAACTCTTTTGAGGAATTTGGTTGCAAATTCAAGCATGGCTTGGCTGGGACAGAGTGTCTGTGTTATGGGAGGGACCTCTTGGCTCTGGGGCTTGTTGTCGTTTGGCAGGCTCAACCTATAGCAACCAGCCTGGGGGGATAGCACCAGCTTCTCAAATCCTCCACTTGGGCTTTTCCTCCATTTCCACTCTTCTCCAGGTACCTCCAGGGCCTAGCAAGCCCTGTCACCTCTTCCCACATACCAGGTCTCTTGGCCATCACTTGGAGCATTTCTGTGTGTTTCTGTGTGTCACACTTTTTTTTTTTTTCCTAGGGTCCCCTGCTTCATCATTATCTTAATCACTGTTGTGTTAAGTTTCATGCTTCCTTTGACCTTTATTTTCGGCCTGGTTATGCTGTTTATATGCCTCTGACACTTGTCCCCTGGTGCTATTGCCAGGGAAACTCAGCACTGAGGCCTTTCCCTTTTTCCCCCACCCCCTTGTCCCCTTTCTGTTTAATTTTTTTTTTTTTTTTTTTTTTTTTTTTTTGTCTTTTAACATGGTTTTCCTAAAAAGTTTTTTAATCAATCAAATTTGTGGCAGAAAATAGGCTTGGTCACGCCTGGTCCTTGGGTCGTGTGACACTCACTCAGGGTCCTGACAGCTCCTCAAAGGGGGCACCCGGGATGAGGAGGGGGGCCAGCACCGCGTTTCCCCAGGAAAGAGCCCGTTTCCATGGCACTGCCCCCACCTCTCCGCCATCCGCCAGCCCGACGTGGGCCTGGGGCTCCTCAAAAGGGGCGTTGGGAAGCGGGCGTGTGTGCGGGGCCCGCGAACAAAACGGGGCCGGCGGCGGCGGGGGCCGCGCCGACAGCTGCCGGCTGCTCTGCTCCGGGGCTCGCGGGGAGCCAGCGGGAGCGGCGGCGGCGGGGCCAGGGCCCCAGCCCAATCTGCATAATCAGGGGCTTTTCATAAATGCCCCATTTTTCATCCCCATCTAAGACATTTGCTCAGGGAAAGCCGGTAGCCCTGGCACGGAGGGACAGCGCCTGGCGTTCCCCAGTCCCGGTGCACACCCCTGCTCTGCCTCCTCGCTAGCTCGGCTCTCCTGCACCACGTTCTCCTCTGGCCTGGCTCTGCAGGCAGGCAGTGCCCGCTCCCCTGGCAGATGCAGCTCAGGCTGCTCTGGCTACGGCAGGGAGGGAGTGTGGAGCCAGCCAGTGGCTGTGTCAGTGTCAGTGCCAGCTCCCACCCTAGCTCAGCATGTGCCACAGCGTCCTGGGCACTGCCGCTTTTTCCTTGGGTCCTCCCTGATTCCTTCCCCTTTGCTTCTCCCCACCCTGCCCTAGGAAACCACTTGCCCTTCTGCTGACTTCGTCCAAGGCTGTGCACCTGGGATTTTAAAACCTTGTTCTTTGCCCCCAGCCCCTTTCTCAAGCTCTCTTCTCCCTTCTGTCCTTCTTTTCCCCACACCCTTTCCAGTTCTTCATTTGTGCAGGGTCTTTTTCTTTCTCTCTTTTTTATAATTAATGATTAGCTTTAATTGGTTTGCTTAGGCAGCCTGACAGCAAATTAGCAGGAGCCAGCCCAGGGCTGCCAAATGCCAAGTTTGGGGACTGCTGTGCTTTACAGACGCTGTGGTGGGAGATGAGCTCCTTGGGATCCCCCCTTGGCACTCCCCTCCTGCTCTGCTGGGCTGTGCTGTAGCTGTGCTGCGAGCTGGGGGTCCAGGCCTTCCCTGGTCCTTGGTGCCATCTGTGCTGGGAAGCTGGGACTGGCAGTGGGTGCTGTCTCTTCTCCTCTGTCCCTTACCAGCACTCCCAAGATGTCCAGTGGGCACTGAGCTGCAGGGTTACCTCTGGAATGGTCTGTGTCTCCTTCCTACTGCCCAGTGCTGGTTTTCCTCCTCCTTTTTGCATGATCACTTGTATTGAGCTGGGCTCTGCTCAACAGGTTTGAGCGGAGGGCACAGAGTGAGAGGCAGGGCAGGATCTGTGCCAAGGGGACTCTGCAGCACAGCGAAGCAGGCAGCTCTATCCAGTGCTAAAGGCAGGTAATGGGGACAGGATGGGGAGAGAAGGGGGGCTTTGCTCTTTTCCTCCTTTGCAGTGATTTCCCTTTGCTTTGCTTTTCTTTTCTTTGGCTTTTTTATAGCTCCCATTTTTCTTCTTTATGAGAGAGAAACTGCAGGGTTCTCCCAGGGCTGGGAAGAGCGCTTGGTCCCAGGCTGCTCCCAGCCAGATGGAGGGGAAAAGAAGGGGGGCAGTAGGCCCATAATCCTGGGAGGAGAGTTTTCCTACTTAAAGAGGATTGGGGATAGAGTCTAGGACATTTCAGCATGTTGTTTAAGGAAGAAGGGGCAGACCATGACCTATTTGGGATGCTTGTGAATTTTCAGCACAAAACTTTGCTGGGAGCACTGGCAGCTGTGTAGCCCTTCAACTGGGGATGGAGTTGGACTGTGCTGCGCTGCTGGTGTTGGCATGTAATAGCAGCCAAAAAAGGGAGAAATGGGAAATAACATGTTTCCCTCTCCTTCAGCCCAGGCCTTTTACGCTGAGCAGTCCAAGATTGGCAGGAGACTACAGCTGTGTGAGACTGCTCAACTGAACCTATAGAACAGCCAGAATATTCCAACCCCTCTGCAAAACCAGGAAGGTTTGTTGGGCTGGTGACAGGAGGGTATGTTTCTTGTCCCCAGGAATCCTGGACTCTCTCAGTTGTCCTTGCTTCAGGTGTTAAATGGGTGATTTGCCCTTACTGGACACCAGTCCAACCCTCCAACTGAGTGTTAATATCTACAAATGCCTTTTTACGGGATCCAGAGCACATATAGGAGTGAAATCAGAGGGATGTGGCGTCTTCCTGGGATTTCTGTCATGGAGGAACAGCCTTTTAGTCAGTCACAGAGGTCCCTGCTGCATTCCAGATTTGTGAAAGATGGAAGCCAGTGCAAACACGTCTGCTCTCAGATCTGCGTGTTGTTCAGCTGTGAGTGTACTGGCAAACACCATGCTGTGCTACCTTGCTGCAGCCTGGCCTCTTTCCCAAAGATTGGTATGATTATAGCTCACTCAGGTGACAACATTGATAATGCATGTAGAGACTGGAGCCAGCAGGTCTCCTGTGGGGCTTGGAGGCTTCAGTCACAGCGCTCCCTCCTCTGCCCCTGCCCCTGCCCTGCCCCTGCCCTGCCCAGGACATACGGCTGTGCACTCCCTCACAGCTCTCGTGTCCCTCCCCAGTCCTGATACTCTGACAGTCTCCTGATACTCCTGACACTCTCAAAGTCCCTCACATTGCTTCACCAGTGTTTTGGACCTTAGTTGAGCTTTGGGTCTCTGCAGAGCAAGGCTAGGGGATGAGTCTTCCTATCCTGAGGGAGGAGGGAGAGGGATGAGGAGAAGTGTGTGAAAAATATTTGGTAGAAAAGTCATTGACACCTTGCAGCCCATTTCACTTTTAAGTGGTCTTAGTTTATTCCCACAGCAGATGTCTCTGCAACAGCAGAAGATGTATTTGATTTGTGGCAAAACTTCTATGTTCTGCGCACCTGGATGGTCTCCTTTTTTTTTTCACACCCCACCCCCTCTCAGGTGGTGTTTTAAGACCCTTTTCACTTTCCTGTTTGCATCTCACTGCCCTTCAGTGAACCAGAAGGGCTCAAGGAGGTGGCCACACACTGAACACACTTGTGTGACAAAAAGGCTGGGACAGATCCAGCTGGTCATGACCTAGGCTGTGTCATCTGTCTGTCAGTCCTGTGTTGATTTGTGTCTAGGACTAAATCATGCTCAGGTGTTTTTTGCCAGGGGATGCTTGGTCCAGGATGGACAGGTGACTACACACCTGAACACTGTGGCCATAGCTGTAGCTACTAGTGAAGCACTCCTGGTACTCATCAGAGCTTAGGGGGATAGGCAGTGCTGGGGTGGCTGGATTCCCACCTGTAGAGCTGAGTACAGAGGGCTTGGCATCTGCTTGCTTTGCAGTCTATCAAATTTATTGCTGTTACTATACTGATCAAGACCTTTTCAAAACTCGGTAGTGGCACTGGAGTGTCAGGCACTGCACAAAGTTGAAGGGAGGCACAGCTTCCTCTCCAGGTGAGCGGCCATCCCTCTCCCTGCTGTCTCTTCCCTTTTGATTTTAGCAATGTGGGTGCCAGGATTCATCCTCTCCCTTTGCAGTTTAGGGGCTCCATGATAATCATGTAATTCCTGACAATTGAAGAGCAGCTGAGGGTCACCAGCTGTTTCACTGTAGAGCTGCAGGGGGGAAACTGAGGCATGCAGTTGAAGGTGCCTGAAGATGTCCTCAAAGCTCATGAAGTGACCTGCTGAGGGATTATCCCCCTGGGCTCCAAGGTTCTCAACACAACCCATCCCACAGGCTGCCAACACAATCCATCATTGCAAAGGAAACAAGGGGAGCACATGATGCCTCCTGTCCTGCCCTGCTGTGTCTTTGGCTTGTCTTGCTGCCCTTCCTTTCCTCTTCTTCCTCTGGCACTGGCTGTCCCCAGCACATGCCCTGGCTCCTGCCTGGACAGCCTGAGCTGGCTCCTTTAAGGCAGGCAAGCCGGGGGACTGCGCGGTGCCAGCCTTTGCTGCGAGTGCCTCTCGCGCTTCCCCCTTGGAAAGTTTCCTGCCCAATTGTTATGTGCGATCCGATCTGAAAGTTGCTCTCTAAGCTTCTTGTCACATTTTGACTTAATGAAGTGCAACTGGAGTGGGAATTGGGGTTCATCACGCCAGTCTCACTGCGCTCCCTTGTTGTCAGAAAACAGGGGCGGTTGGGGACCGTAATGCAACGCTGCAAGTCGTTATCATTCCGGTCAGTCTGTTTAACACAAAATTAAACAAAGAACTAATTAGTGCCTCATGAATTAATAAATGCGCAGTTGCCGGGTAGGAAGGGGAGGAAGGAAAAAAGGTTGTTGAAGGAAAGATACTAAAAAAGTCGAATTAGGATGTTGTGTCAAGGGGGAAAAAAAAACTGAGTCCACTTCGGTGAAGAGTTTGGATCCATTGGTTTCCTTGGAATAAGCTCCCCTCCTCCTCCTCCTCCTGCGTCCTGCATGTCTGCTCTGGAGCAATGGTGAACGGCAGGCACAGGGAAGAGTCAGCCTTTCAGTGCCTCTTCAGGGGGGCTTAGTAGAAAGATGAGGACAAACTTTTTATCAGGGCTTATAGTGATTGGCCAAGGGGTGATGCTTTTAAACTAGAAGAGGCACAATTTAGCCTAGATATAAGGAAGAAAATTGTTATGGTGAGGGTAGTGAGACCTGGCACAGGCTGCTCAGAGAAGCTGTGTCTGCACCATCCCTGGAAGTGTTCAAGGCCAGGTTGGATGGAGCTTGGAGCAACCTGGTCTAGTGTAAGGTGTCCCTACCCATGGCAGGGGAGTTGGACTATATGACCTTTAAAGGTCCCTTCCAACCCAGACTGTTATAGGACTTTATGATTTTCCAGTGACGTTCCCTAGGAGCTGGATCTGGGGTCCAGTAGCCAAATACAAATACTTACCCAAAGCAGATGTGGGAGCTAAGAGGTGTGGGCTAGAAGTCCGTCATGGGAAAGGAGAGAGACACCAAAGATGTTCATAGTGAGCAAGTCTCCTCTCTTTGTCTGAAAGCTTTTTTCCTGGGGAAGCCACAACTGACAGTAACAGTGTGTAATCTCAGATTAACTATGTCCCAGCAGCCCTCCCCCTGCTCCTGGTCCTGGCTGGCCCCTTCCCACAGGGAGCTGGAGGCCGGCCCGTGGTGGGGCTGGGTGTGGGGCCGTTCCCACAGGTGCTGTGCCGTGCCACGCTGCCAGCGAGCGGGCTTGGCTCTGGCACATTGTCAGGCAGGGAAGCAGAGCTGGGGGAGGGAAGAGTCCATCCTTAAGAGGACATGTCAAGTACAATTAGCGTTATCTGTCTAAATATGTACTGGGAACACAGAATACAAGAGGAGGCCTGGCTGGCTTTAATGGAGACATATGCAAGGTCATATTGCCTCATACAATCCCCCAATCTGATTTGGGGATTACACATTCTAAGTAAATTGGCGTTATTCCTCTTGCATCATTGATAAGCTGCGGCCAAAAGAAGAGGAGTAAAAAAAAAAAAAAACAATTAAAAACCCAATCCCAAGAATTGATCGTGCACAGGGGTTAGAGAGTGAAGGCAGGAAGGCAGAGAGTTACAGGCAGAGAGCTCGGGAAAGAGGGAGAGAACAAAAGAGAGGGAGAGAAAAAACAGTATGACAGAGTAGCAGAGAAAGCAGTGGAAAGAGCAAGGAAGAAAGGGAGAACAAAGGGAAGGAAAAGGTGGAAGAAGGGATACCAGCAGGACTGAGGGTGCCAGGGTGGGAGAAGCACCTCAAATCAGGGAGCTGTTACTCCAGCCATGCCCTCAGCCTTTTTAGCGTCAGGATTTGAGTGGGAAAGGAAGGAGCCAGGCTGGTTGTGCACCTCCCTCACCCAAGGGCCTCCGTCCTGTCCATGCATCCATCTGGGATATCTCACCAGCTCCTTCCTGCTCTGGGTCCCAGCCAACATGTGGCATCTATCTTTGGCAGTGGCAGAGTATAAGTGACAGGAGGAGACCGTCCACATGCACAGAGCACCAGGGCCCTGGAACACAGGGGTGAGCCATGGCAGCAGCATGGAGTCCCCTGAATCCCTCACTTTTGTCCTACAAGGGGCTCGAGAGGGTCTCAGGAGGGCTGAGTGGCAGTACACACTGCTGCACCTGGATAGGGAGCACATGGAGAGCAGTGTGTGGATGGACAGCCAGAGGTCCTGCACTCAACCACGGGCACACTGTCTGGGACCTCGGGTCAGTTTGTCATTCTGCTGCCACCCTGGGCAGTTGTGAGAGCTGTTCTGGCAGGGCTGCAAAACAGAGGCTACAGGAATGGGCCAGGCACCCTTGCCACTGTGTGTGAGGCCACCCTGTGCTCCTGGCCACCTCCCAGCTCTGGGAGAGGGAAGTCCCTGTCTGGCTGCAGAGCAGTCTTCCCCCAACCATGAGCTCTCCCTGCCTGCACAGAGTAACCCCCTCCAGAAGTCTCATGGCACGGCTTTTATGCTCTGTCACATTTTTGGAACATATGGTTTTAAATAATTCAATTTACTTTTCATGTATTTTGCTGTGACTTTTTTTCCCCTGTCCCTTTTCTCCTTCCTCCTCACTCTCTGCATTCTCCTGGGTGGAGAATGCACAGATGAATGGTTAAGGGGGTTCAGTGACATGGGACCCAGTCCTGCACCCTGTCATCTTGTGCCCCACAAGGTGTGCAAGGGAGGCCTCACCATTAGCACACAGTGAACCTCTGGGAAAGAGAGGTCAACAGAGGAACTGTGAAGAATAGGAAGGGAAAATACGACATGGAGCAGAACGCAACCTTAGATGTGTGGGCACACTATGCAGCAGACCAGCACAAGGTCTGTCTCTGATACCTGGGGAGCAGGATTCAGGCCAGTAATGGCTGCTCTATATGTGAAATTATTCCCAGCCCTCATTAGGAACCTCTTTCACAGAGAAGTGCCGTGGGGTGCATGGCAGTGTGGGGTACAGCCAGGAGCAGGAAAGCATTTTGTTCCCTTGTGGAGTCTGAATGTCCCATGCTGAACCATGTTCTTATCCAGAGGTTGTGAGTCTTGGCTTTTACTCAGGTGTGCCGTTTGTGTTAACTGGATCCTTTCTTTTCTCACTCCAGAATGAAGTGAATTTAGAGATAAAAACGAGGCAAGAAACGAGGCCTTGAAATCTCCGAAAGGTAGGAGAGACTTCAGACTGCAATGGGTATGTCACTATGCCCTCCTGGGTTCTCTTTTGCTCTGTGTGTCTCTCACCCTTACAGCCTGCTCACTGTGGCCGTGTCTGCACCAGACCTTCTGGGGTTGGACTGTTGTTACTCATGAAGAGAGATGGAAACAGAAGAAGGTCAAGTGCAGACATGGCATATGTGTGTCCTAATCCTGTCTTTGTCTTTGTACAGCAGTCGTTCTGGGCACCTGGTTTTGTCACTGAGGGTTTTCCTCAATATCTTCTCTACTGCCTCTATCTTTACAGCTGAAAAAGTGTGTAAGGATTTTGGTGAAAGGGAACTGCTTTATCTTCATCCATGTGTGCTGGGGGAGATGGATATAAGGTCCTTTCACTGAATAGGATGCTGTCTCCATCTACTGTGAAGTTTTGCTGAGCTCAGTTCACATAATTCAGATGGTGATGTGCATGTTCTCCTCCTCTTCTGGCACATTTTCATCTATTCAGACTGAAGAACCATGGTGGTAGTGTGGAAGCATTTCTATGTGTTCAGCAGAATCAGGTCCTTCCTGGGTTTTCCCTTTACCTAGATCCTCATGGTCTGTCTTAGAAGAAAAAAACCCAGGTTCACAGTCTCCTAGAGCTGGATGGTCACTTAGTCTGTGCCTGGTAAGAGTTAGAGGTCTAGAGGCCAGAGAAATGGAAGATAATATTGTCTCTTAAATGCCTTATCTCCATGTGCTGGGTAAGACACTTCCTATGCCACCTCAGATAATGGTTACTGAGATGCCCCTGCCATGCTTAGGCAGTTCCTGCTGTCCCTGGCTCCTCTTCCTGGCCCAGGAGGACCACGGAGTTCCTTGGGTGTCACCTGAAGAATTCCCACTCTCTCCCCACCTCTCTGCTATGTACCCCCTGCATCACCAACCACATCTGGCCCCTCGCATTGCTCCCCTCCATCACCAGGGACCAAGACAGGTCTGAGGGCAGGAGAGTCCGTGGGGAGGGTGGGAAGTGCTCCTCCCTGTGAGACATTCCTCAGAGGTGCCAGGAGCACTCACTGCTGTGTGTGCTTAGAGCATCCCTGCAGCAGTGGGGACCTCCAATACCCACTTTTGGGGAGCTCATGGACTGAGTCTGAGCAGCATCTGAGGGGCCCAGGCTGGCTGGGGTGGGAGGGGGCCCCAAGCTGGGCTGGGCAGTGTCAGAGGTGACCGGTGGAAGGCCAGTGTTATGTAAATACTGCTGCTGTAACATGGCAGGCCTGAATGGCCCTATGCATCCATCCATCATTGCTGGGGAACAGAAGCCTCCCTTGGAGCACGGGGGGCCAGCAGTGTGGGGCATGCAGACACAGGCAGCATGTGCCCTACTCATAAACTGTTTGTTTTCTTTTTGTCTCTCTCGTTTCGGGGCACCCCACCGAGAGCAACTCTCTGTTCTGTTCTTGCAACCTCTCCCCCAGCCTTCCCCCCACCACTTCAGGCCTTCCTTTTCCTCCCTTCTTTCCCCAGCCCTTAAAAAAATGGAGGGGAAAAAAAGGGGGGGAAAAAGAAGTCCCCAGTTCACATTGCGGCTTCTTTCTCTGACTTCAAAGGCTCCTCATCATTGTTTGGGATCGGCAGGCAGTGGCCCTGAAAACGTGATCACAGCCGGGCACAGTGTAGGTCACCACTGAGCGCCATGCTCCAAGTGCTGAAAGGAACAGGCAGATTCTTCCCTTTTCATGCTTCACAACCCTGGTTACAGCACTCTGCCTCGCCCGCGTGCTCCTCGCTGCATGGCTATTCTTGCTCTTTTCTCCTCCTTTTCCTCCCGCTCTCCCTCGCTCTGTTTCTCTCAGGTCCCTCATTTCTCCGTTCGTTTGCTTTCATCCTGCGCCTCTCTGTGCTCAGCATCACACACTTCTCACACTTTCTTCTCTTCTTTCCATTACTTTTCTTTCTCACTGTCTCCTGCCTGGTACTGCTGCCACTTCTCTCTGTTATATGAATCACTGTTTTATTTCTCCCTTTTCCCTCTTCTAAAGGTAAGGTTGGAGGTTGATTTCCTCATGCTCCCTGTTCCTGTTTAGTAGCAGCCTTCCTCTGACATTTGCCCGCATTTCTGTCTTTGCCTGTGATATCTCACTTGCTGTGCCCAAAACTATGGCAGTTCTGTAATTTCTGGATTAGTCCTAGACAGCTGGCAGCCCTCCCTGCAAAGGTGTGAGCCCACTGCTTTCATGTGCAGTGGGTTTATCCTCCAAAATTTAGCCTGACCTCACATGGGGAGGTAGCACACAGTGCCTGCCATCAATGTCAGCTTCCAAACTTGCTCTTTGACTTTGCTGGTTAACCTGAAGGAGTGAGCAGGTAAATGGATTTGGAAAGCCAGGCACTGACTTAATATATATCACAGGGAGCCATTTAAATCTTGTAGGTCTAACGTGGAACATGACACTGATGGTAGTGCTGAGGGCAGAGTTAGGCAAGGATAAGGCAGAGAAAAACAGGCCCAACAGTTTAATGGGCATCCCAGAACAGTTCCTCGGTGGATTTCAATGAGGGAACAACACTTTGTTGTGCTGAAGCTTGGGCATGTTTGGCAGCACAGTGAGCCACAGCCAGATGGCAACTCCCTGCCTGCAGAACATCCCCCAGCAATATCTGGAGCTTCATTTTGCTGCAGAGGAAGAGCCTGGGAGGCTCTGTGCCCCTCCAGCACCCATCCAAGGAGCAGCTGCCCTCTTTCCATCCCCAGAAGCAGAGATCATGGTGCTTGTGCCTCTGATGATTTGTGAGGTTGTTTTAATGCCGAGGAGCCCACCAGGACTTGTCTCTTGCTAAATAGGCATATTAAGGGACATTGCAGCAGGGGTTATAGAGTAATAATTTGTTCTAATGAGCTGGTGTCACGTTCTCCCTGGCTGAGCTGTGCCCGAGCAGGAGCCGTGGTAGGAAGGGGCTGTGCTCGCTGACCTGTCAGCCCAGGTTAATGAAGTGCTGCTCTGCTTGGGGGTCAGAGAGCAGGAGTCCAGCCAGTCAACAGCAGCTCGGGGGGCAGAGGGGAAGGATGGGGCTCTTCCCTGAGCTGAATGCCCCAGGGAAGGCCTGTGCCATGCTGGATGGAGCAGCAGGATGTACATTATGGCACTGGGATTTCCATGCTGTGCTGGTGGCCTGAGTGCCACAGTACCCTCATCAAACTGTCTGCAGGTAGGGGTGAAACTGCTACAGCTGGGTGCTAGCTGGGGCTTGTCCTCTGGCCTTGCAGGAGAGCCCAGGTTGACACACTGGGAAGGAGGCTGGAAAAGTAAGAGAGCACCTCTGTTACAGATGCTTACAGACATGAGGGGATAGGTACAGGGAAGTGGCCAGTGGTGATGACCAGTGAGATCCTTTGCCTTGCAAACTTAATGAGTTTCTTTCATGCCTTCTGGATACCTGGGCAGGAAAGGCACAGGAACTTTTGCCAATCCCCCAGTGATCACCCTTAGGGAGCAGATTGATGGCAGGACAACCTGGGCAGCTGTAGTTTGAGCAGGGCTCCACATACTACAGGAGATGGCAGGAAAAGCCACAGACAGGGACTCCTCACCCAGCTGCTGCCTTGGAGACCCATGGCCTGCCTTCCTTCTGCGAATGACACAACCCCATCCATGCTGGGGCAGGATGGTGCCCTTGGCCACACCAGCACCCTGAGGTCTACAGCACAAGTCCTGTATACCATCTTCCTCCTCCTCCTCCTCCCACTCCTTGCTCCCCCCCTGCTTCTCTTTGCTTTTCCCTGTCTCCATCTCTCTCTCCCTTTCATCTACTCAGAAGGCTTTACTCTACTTCCTTGTCACCCTAATTGATTGCATTAACCTTTCAGCGTATTGGATTTCCCCAGCACCGTGCAGAGAGCACTGTGCAATATGCTTATAATCCGGGCTGTAATGGACAGGGAGCAGTCAACTAGCCCCTGCTCCAACAGGTTCTGCTGACAACTTCTTCTCTGGGAGGGGAGAGGAGTGGACCAGGGGGACCTGGGGCATAGCTGTCCCGCAGCCTGTGCAGACCCGGCCTTAGTGCTCCCCCCTGAGCAGGCCTGTGTTAGCTTGTGAGAGTGGAGTCCTTGAAAAAGGATCTGGCTTGGGAAGCAGGGAGATGTTACATTTGACCTATTACTGTAATTTTTCCTAGTGTTTGAGCACCATTCTTCCCTATCTGCTTGGTCTACAGTTTTCTTCCATCTGTTCAATACTAAATTAATGTATGCTTTACATTTATGCACTTGTTGCTAGTGGCAGGATGAGAAGACAGTATCATGGAATCTTCCTGTTTTCACATCATGCTTGCCTCTGCCTTTTCCTTTAGGATGAGGATACAAGGGAGATGGACAGTTCTCCTCAGATTTCAAAGAAAAGCATAGGAATATTGTGTTGATGAAAAAGACAGCACCAAGGTGCAGAGAGATCAGGAGACAGAAGCCCTGAATTATATCTCAGGCTTGGCCTTGGATAAATCCTTTTACTCTCTGGTACCTCATTTTCACCTAGGATGTTGGAGGTGTTGTTTTGGTGCTGCAGTCTGCAGGAGGGTTGGGGAAGATGGAGGGCAGTTATTGCTGCTTACTTGGCAAGGGATTAGAAAGTGGCTGCAGACAGGCAGTGAAGCTACACAGCCAAGTGTGACTGCTCACACTGCCTGTGAGGCAGAAAATAAACCCACAAGATCAGTGGCAGGAGCACGTGAGCCTGTGAAAGGCCTGGCAAACTGCTAGTGGTCAGGGCAGAGCCAAGAGATGTTTTGGCATCCTTTATTTTAAAGGATTGGAATGATGAATCTGCCATAGTCTCCTGGCCATGGTGCCCCCTTTAAAGTCTCCTCGCCATAGGCTCAGTTCAGGACAATGCTTTGAGCACTGGGCTGAGTTTTGCTTAAGTCAAAATCATTTAAGCAGATATTTAGGAGTTCTGTTGACAAGGACCATAGGATGAGACCTAGACTCTTGCGAGGCCCTTTTGTAATTCTCCTTTTCAGACAGCATTTAGCACAAGATGGTTCTTCATTTATGGTTACAGCTCACAGTGTAAAAAACAGCAATAGTGGAAGGGTTGCTGATCACTTCATTGGTCTTTAGTTCAAGTTAGTTCATCTTGTTAAAAGCAGTTACTCTGAAGGTACCCACTTTCCCAAGGGGATGTTGAGAGCTGGCCTTTAGAAACTTGGCAAGTTCCTGAGCACACCAGGAGGAGGGGACAGGGCTTGTACCGTGCAAGGTAAAGGTAAATCCCCAGTTTTTCCAGGAAGGAACACAAAATTACAGGAGTCAGAGGGAGGAAAAACTTTATTCCAGGCAATCATTCCAAAAAGTGTGAGGTGCCTTACAAGCCACAAGGTAGTTAGGGTAGGGACTTTATTTTTAGGTTAAATAAAGGAGAACTAGGAGCAGGAAGCAAAGGATGAGAAATCTCAAACGAGCTAGAGAGAAAGCATGAGGGAGAGCAGCACCTCCTAAATGGAAGGGTAAACAGGCACTCCGAGGCATTAACTTAATTGATTGTTCTGCAACAGGCTGAACGCTGTGTTACTCTGTCACCGTGGCAACAACCCAAAAAAATTGTCAGCCTGTTTGGATGAAGTGAAGCGAAACATTCTCTAATTTGCGGTGATCCGGGTGTTTGTTTTCCTTCCGAAGAGGCGGGGGCCCTATTGATCTATTATTTGCACAGAGCTTTTTTTTTTTTTTTTAATGGTGAGATGGGGAAAGCAGGAGCCCTAGGGCGTGTTCCCGGGGCAGGTGAGGCAGCAGGGGTGTCTCTGCTGTCTTTCCACAGATCCGCCTTTGCAGGATGGCCATGCAAAGCCAGAAGAGGCTCCAGTGGTAGGAACCGTCCTGAAGAAGCTGGAGGACAGGGGAAATTGTTTGGGTGTGAAGAATTTGTGCCAAAAGCGTTTGGCTGTGATGAACTTGTGCCAGGTTTACTACTTTGGTCCAACCTGTTCTCGTCCATTTGGGCTCTTGCAGTTCACAGAACCATAGAACCCCAGAGTGATGGAATATCCTGAGCTGGAAGGGATCCACATGGGATCATCAAATCCAGCTCTTTGCCCCGGACAATCCCAAAAGTCGCACCAGTTCCATTTGTATTGCAGTCTCTGGTGTTAGGTGGAGTCAGCAACAACTGCCTCAGGGACAAGAGCAGCTCTGTCCCCCTACCAGCTCCCTTTCCAGATCCATGCTGTTCCCTGTTCTGTGTGCAGACCTGTGTCTATGCACAGCCTGTGCTTGTGGGAACGTATCGTTGCACACTTGGGAGAGTGACAGGAATCATGTTTATCCTTATCCCACAGCTGTGGGCACATAACAAAGTCCCTGCTTTGAGCTCTTTGTTACAGCAGAGATGAAATCCCTAGGCCAAAGGAGGAGGGATTTTGTCTCCTGGGATATGGGGTCAGTCTGCCCTAAGGGGCTGTGCGGGACGGGAGATGGGGATGGCCACAGTGGGGTGGGTGACTTGCTACAGGCAGAGCCTGGGGAGCCACACAGATGGGAAGAGGTACCACAAGTTGTGCAGTGACTTGTGCACCTCACCAGCAGTGTCTGGCCCTTCACTCTATTTCATTCTTTCCATCCAGTTTTTAACTCTTCTGCTCTGTTCCTCTTTTTCACCATGTAGATGTGGGTTGGGGATAAGTGACTGTGGCTGGTGGGTGAGCAGTGTTCTGAGGGACTGTGTCCCACTAGGGCATCTGCCCCTGTTCTCCTGGTGGGTGTGCGTGGTGGGGGCACCATGGGAGAGAGCAGTGCTGCATGTCTCTTGGGAGAAAGCTGAGCTGCCAGTGAAAGTTCGGTGGTTATCAGTGTCAGGAGAAGCTAAATAACCCTGTAACTGGTATGAAGGTGAATTCACGGTCTAGTGAGCACTGAAAATATGAAAGGGCTCTGAGACAGGCAGAGTGTGGAGAGGGGAATACAGCTCACCCATGGCTGAGGGAGTGGTGTGTTGCTGGAGCAGTGCAAGGACATGTGCTGATGCCATCCAGATCATCAGCCATGGCAAACTGCCTTTTGGGGGGCTGGACAGAACAGGGAGCGTGCTCAGGACTACAAGTTTGGAGACAAATGAGACATGCACACATTAACATGGCAAGAACACCCTCAGAGAGTGTCTGTGGGCAGCCACATCTGACAGCCCTGTACACATGTGGCCAAGTGCCCACACAGTGCCACAAGGCCGTGCACATCCATGTGCACAGATGTGCAGACAGCCATACCCACGCAGGCAGGTACACATCTCTGCATGTCATCCTGTGTGGAGATGCTTCCACAGCTCCACAAACATGGGGTCACAGGCACACCCAAGCTGCCAGTGCAGTGCTCTGCTCCTGTGTCAGCTCGCAGTCATGCCAAATTCCTTTTTGGTGTAACTACACTCCAGTCAGGCAGCACAGATGGATTTATCCCAGCATATCTTGGATGTCTGTGTGGTTACCTGCTCTGAGCAGGAGAAGACTTGTGGGAAATCTATTCTCCTTCCAGCTGGGAGAGGCTGATGCCTTGGAGAACCAGAAGATGTGCAGAGAGGAAAGAGAGGAAACCCCCTTCAGCTCTTCACCTGGAGCTGGTAATCTCCTTGCACCAAATCCCTGGAACAGGGGAATTGCATTTGAAGCTCAGCCAGTGGTGATTTAGTGTTAGACATTTGCAAAAGAGACTTTGATTAATTCGTAGTAAAATCAAGTAGCACTTGGGTGCCAGCAGCACATTCCAGGGTGAGACAGAGACCACGGTGCGCGCTGGGCAGGCTGCCAGGTGCCTGAGCAATCCCCGCGGAGGTGGCAGCGCCATTCAGCCCACAGCCTCTCCCTGCTTGGGCTTCTTCATTATTAATTTATTTTTCTCCCTTCCTTGGCAAAAAAATACTATTTGGTAACGACCTCAAATTGCAAAATGCTGATGATTTGGAGAATGTGTCACAGAAGCTCCAGGGTGATAAAGGGGAGACGAATCCCAGCCAACAATCCGGCTCAGCCAGTTTGCCTATTTATTAAAGAAAAAGCCCAGATCATTAACTTTTTTGTTGTTGTTCTGTTTGCGGGCAACTCCCTGCTGGCAACTTTCGGGTGCCCGGTAAATTAAACCAAGTATCGGCCTGGTTCAGGGCAACCTGAGCTTCTATTTAGAGCTGTGAGAAAAGTGGCTTCGTTTATGTTAGCACGTGAATAAACCCTTTAGGGTACCATGCAAAAGTGCTCTCTGGCATAAAAGCATTGTCAGAAAATCCTTACTCTTGCTGCCTCGTGGAGCGTCAGGTATTGTAACTGGAGAGCTGAGCTTCCCTTCTCCTCCCACTGCCTGTTCACACAGCTGATTGCCCCTCGACACCTCCCTGTGCCATGCTGGTCCCCAGAGAAGCAGGGCTGGAAGAGAGCATCTGTAGGCAGAGGCTTTGTTGGTTTCCCTGTTTGCCTGCTTGGTTTAGTTGTTGAATAAAGAACAGTTTAGGGATGGGCTTGCCTGCCTGGTGCCTCTGTGAACTCCGAGAGTTCCCTGTGCTATCAGGGAAGGGTGATTACGTCCCCCTCCTCTGGAACATCCCACGTGTTCGCTGAAGTAGTGCTTCAAGCTAAATCAGTTTGCTGAGGGCTCCAGCTTCCCTTAATTCAGTGTCAGGACCAGGCTTGCATGGCCATTATTCAAGAAGTTTTATCAGAAGCACAAAGCTAGCATCTGCCCTCCTGCTTCCCTCTGGGCATTACCAGCTCCCTGCCCTGGCTTTGGCACAGGGAGGCTCGAGGGACTGCCTCCCCGAGCCCATTTGCAGGCAGAGCTCGTTCCAGCTCCTCGAGAGTCTCGGCTGTTTCACTGGCTGTGGGAGCACGGTGGCTTGTCACTGGTGCCTGGCACAGCAGCTCAGAAAACCTGCCAGAACCGAGGAGCTCATGTGGAAAAGGGAGCAAAGACACTGCTCAGATTGCTAGCCTCTCCCCTTCCCTCTTCCAACCCAGCTCAGCTGAACTAGGGCTGGATTTTAGGTTCTAATCTCAGCTGATACCCACACCCTTTCTCCCGGAGGTAGCCACCTTCTTCCTTAGGCCTGCCTCATGTCCCTCTACACTCATTTCTCTGGTGAAGCCTGCCCAGACCCGTGTTCACGTGGATGCTGATGGGAGGAGAAGGGTATTTTTCAAGGTTTCTGCTGGGTTTTTTTCTTCTGAAATATAAGGATGTGCAATTTTTTTAGTTTCAATTTAGCATTGGAGAATTTTATAATTTAGTAATTAAAATCTCTGATAGGCTTTAGAAATTGCAGCTAATTGAATTTAATGGGAAGATGATTTTCAATTTTATTTGATTACCCGGACCCCTGGCATTGGTATTTATGGGAAAAAAATGGGAAATGTGCTGTGTGGGCTAAGATGGCATAATTGAATTAGGGCTAATCGGATTTCTTCGTCATGAATTTCACTATAATTTTCCTATAATTTTCCATTAGATATCTAGTTTACAAATATTCACAAAGAAATGAAGCTCTTTCGGAATGGAGATTGCTGGCTAACAGGATTACAGGGACGATAGCTCGGCACTGCCAGCCCGGGCTCCTTCAGTAATGCAATCGCTGCGTCTGCCTCACACTTACCGCCCGCCGCTGCTCCCGCAGCCCCGGCCCGCTGCCAGAGCTCCCGGGGGAGAGCGGCCGCGCTTCCGCCGGGGCTGCGCAGCCCTGCCCGGTACACAGCTACGGGTACAGGCACAGGCACAGGTACAGGTACAGCTGCAGCTACAGCCCCTGCCCGGCAGTGTCCTTGTGCCCGAGGGGCACACAGGTACAGCTACAGGTACAGGCACAGGTACAGGTACAGCCCCTGCTCGGTGATGTCCCTGTCCCTAGGGGCACACAGCTACGGGTACAGGTACAGGTACAGACACAGGTACAGGCACAGCTACAGCTACAGCCCCTGCCCGGCGGTGTCCCTGTGCCCTCGGGGGCACACGGATCCCATGCCGGGCACACGGCGGTGTCCCTGTGCCCTCGGGGGCACACGGATCCCATGCCGGGCACACAGGTCCCCGCGGGGGCTGCGCGTGCACCCGCGGCGTTGTCGCGTCCCCGCCTCGCTCGGAGCCACGGCAGGCACGCCGGCACATCCCGTGTGTCAGCGGCGTTGAAGCTCAGGCAGCCCCGTTGCACAAGCCGGGCCAGCCCAGCGGACACACGCGTACTGCACCGCGGGCAGCTCTCGGAACGCACCCACCACCAGCCTGCCTGCGTTCCAGGGGACGCTTTGCCTTCCCTGCCCGTGCTCTGTGAGCATCCTGCTGTCACGGACCAGAGGAGGAAGAGCAGTCAGTCCCCACTGTGTGCAGTCTTGGGTCTGCTGCCCATTTCTTACCTCCTCCATCGTCTCCCCTCATTGTCACTTCTGATGAATGAGTGACTGCTCCATTGGGGACGGTCCCTGACAGTGCTCTGTACCTGCCTCAGGGCCCCGCGTGGGAGCAGGGGTGACATGGGCCAGGTAGAGCAGAGCAGACAGTGTGCCAGGTTCCCTCTGCCCTCCCTCCTTTCTCCTCTTGCCCCTGCCCAAGCCACATCAAATCCAGAGTGAATTTATGGAGATCAGCCCTACTCCACAGTGTCAGAGTCCTGTAAAATCCAGCCTGTCTCTCGACCTGCCCCATCTCTGTTACTTGCTAGGCTGCATGTTGGGAGCCTTTACCGATCTGCCCAGCCCGTGCCAGGACAGAGTTGCTTGGGGAGCAAGTCATTGCCCTGTAGAGTAAGTAGGGTGGCAGCTCCTCTCTACCCAGTGCCCCTTGACATCTCTGTGCCATTAGGCCTTCCACATGTGTCCAGAGCAGGACAGTCTCTGCTAAAACATCCGTGACAATCCAGCCCTGTCCTGGGTGCTGCAGGACCATGCACAGGGCTTCCTGTGCATTTACATGATTCCCTGTGTGTGCACATGGCATGTGCTCATGTTTTTAGTTTGCATCCAAGTGTGTCCCTGCAGGAACACAAGCTGGCTTGCAGATCCTCTGGACAGAAATCACCATTTCGTTTTGCACTTGCCCCATGCACTGCAGAAATAGGTCTTGTCCTGCCTGGGACCCATCCTTGGGCAGCAGTTCCCAACCCAGCTGCCTGCTTTGCCAAGCCCAGGCTCAGGGGCTTTGTGGGGTTCAGGATGGTTCAGGGTGGTATTTTTTGGTTTTGCAGGCAGAGCACTTGCTTTTGAGTGCCAGGTACCTTCCCTCTTGGACCTGCTGCCTGGGTACGACTATGCCCTTACCTCCTCACCCTGAAATCCCCAGGCTGCACTTTTAATTGCTGCAGTAAATTGTAACTAATTGTTAGTGCATTCAAACCCCTGCCACTCCTTCCCCCCAAGTCTTCCTGGGCCTCTGTGGAGCACGTTCAGTGCCGTATGGCCCGTTCCCAGTACAGTCATTCCCTCTGGGCAGTGGTCAAGAGATGAGCAGCACTGGCTTCCAGCAGATGCTGGAAGCTGTGGGGTGCCTGGAAAAGCAGTAGCTACATGCTGGGGACCTGGTGTCAAACTGTTTGAGTAAGGCCAAAGGAACAGTACATGGCAGAATCACTCCCAGCACAGCCTTCCCCAGCACGCTGAGGCTTAGCACAGCTGCTTTGGCAAGGGGTTCTGGGAGCCATGTGCCAATAATGTGATTGAAACTGAATTGAGAAGGAAGGAGGGAAAGAGAAAGAAAGGGAAAGAAAGCATGGATTGTCTGCTCCTGCCGCCCAGGCCCTGAGGCCTCTGGGCACCTCCCTTGACGAAACAGAAATCAAACAAAATTACAGAAATAGGGCAAGAGCATTTGCCTAATAGACTCCCCAAGCAGGAGCAGGAGGAGGGGCACTGCACTGCCAGATCTCCAACCTGCAATCTGAGAGCCAGCGCCCTGATCCCACATGAATCCAGAGCACAGTCCCAGGCCCCCAGGCCAGCTCCAGCTAAGGAGGGAGAAACTGCCAAGAAAATGGGCTAAGCATAAAAAACAAAGGTAGAAGAGACACAAAAAGGGGGATGTCCCACATCTCAGTGTGATTCACCTCCTGCTCAGCCCTGGCACACTGTCTGCGGGGAAAGCATTAAACTGTAATAATAATAAATTAATCATCCTTCCCCCTCCCATTGCACTTTTCATCTGAGGATCTCTGAGCACCTGGCAAACATTAATTACGAAGAGCTCCTGATGCCCCTGGGAGGGTGGAAGGGGACACAGAGAGATCTCTTCACCTGCTGCGGAAGGGCAGATGTGGCTGGAGCGGACAGGGTGGCTCTTGCTATGGCATGGAAGCAAAATTCAGAGCAGGCTGAGGGGTGCTGCCTTCCCTCGAGTGCTCCTGGAGAGCAGGGTGTCCAGGAGCCTCTTCATGCCAGGGCACGGTCAGAGGCAGCTTTTCCTCAGAATGGATCCATACCCTGGAGGGATAAGGGAAGGAGGGGAGATGCTACCCTCATGGGGGATGCAGGAGCAGAAAGCTTCAGAGCCCTTGAGAGAGGAAAGAACCAACCTTCCTTGGGTAAGAGGCAAAGGAGGGAGTATGGGGAAATAAAACCTGATCCTGTGACAGGAGATTGCGGAGATAGGAAATCAGGCCTTGCCATTGCGTCAGCTGCAGGGCGTGGATTTCACCTGAAAAAACACCTTGGCAAAGTTGCTCCTGCAAGGAGGAGTGGGAGGGACAGTGGGAAGTCTGTGGAGGGGATCCTCCAGGTGTGTTTAGGTTGTGTGTGTGGGTTCATGTGTGTCATGGTGTATGGATATGTGTGTATTTGGATGTCAGCGAGTGCAGAGTAGCATTTTCTTTGTGGAGGGCATATGCATGCTGCGTGTGCATGCTGGGATGGGAGGGGTGGGGAACATTTGTATACTGATGTGTGAACGTGCTCAGCTCGGTGCACGTAGAAGAACAGGAATGTTCAGAGGGTCTGTGGGGCTGTGTATCTGCAGTGACATATCCACTGATGTTTGAAAGTGTGTTCCTCTTTGGGAGGAGCTGGAGATACAGTGGGGGCCCACTCTCTCAGGGAACAGTGGTGGTGAGCAGGACTCCCACTCCTTCAATATTAATTCACAAGAGAAGCAAAAATGAAGACATCTGACATAAAGTGCAGTGAAGTTATGGGACCTGTCAGCAAACTCAAACCTGGAAGGAAGTGTTGAATCCAAACTGAGCAATTGCAGAGCCTGCACAAACAATTCTGGTTCTGTCCATACTTCACAGGGTGGGATATTCCTTGGCAGGTGCTGTAGTGCCTGACTCAGGTGTAGGGACCAGGGTGGATTGTGGGTGCTGTCGGCTGGGCTGGTGCCTGCGTTGGGGCCAAGTGAAGTGCAGACAGGCAGGATTTTAAAGGCAGCACGGGGTGACCGTGCTGCTCAGAGCTGATGGTGTGGCTAGAAACCAGTGAGTGGGGAAGTCGGGGCAGTGCTGATAAAGCAGGAGCTCGGCTGCACCAGGTGGGCAGGTGAGTCCCGTACAGGGCTCTGTTCAGGAGTGCTGCTTGGCTGGGCAGCCCGCAGGTAGGGCACACTTGTGTCCTGCCTGACACTGCTCTCCCCACGTGCTTCCTGGCTTGGAAGGTCCCTGGGTGGCTCCATTTCACTAGACTTTGTTTAGATTTTTTTCTGAGAGGAGCCAGAATATTTGTGGTTTCCACAAATGACTCCCCTCTCCTCTTCCCTCTCCCTGCCCTCTGGCCTGCATTGCTGCCTGTGCGTTTTTGCCCATGCAAATGCAGCACTGCCGGGGTGACGAGCTACAGTTTGTGTTGTGTCTCTGGGCTCAGGACACTATCTGGGTGCAGCACATCCTGCTGCATGGAGCCAAACACACCTGGGCTCCTTCCAGCCCTGTGACTAACCTGTCTGGCCACCTCTGGTGAGTCACTTCCCTCACTAGTGCCTCAGTTTCCCCATCCCTAGTGGGGTAATGATGCTGGCATCCTTTGGGAAGCACATTAAGTTCTGCTTATAAAAAGGATTTAAGAGCTGGTAAGTCCATGGGCAGCTCTCTGTTAGCCCTGGTGAAGAGCCCAGCTCTGCCAAAATCCTGGAGCCAAACGTGGTGTGTTCACAAAAACAGCCTACAACCTGCTCAAAATACCTATTTAATCAGGTAAATAATCTGCTCGTTTGTTTTAAAGAAAGAGGCTTATATCTGTGTTTACCCAACACGCCTCTCAGAACCTCCCTCGCATTCTTTGCTGCTTAGAAAAATAAAGCCAAAAAAAATGAGGAAATTCACTGCAAAAGGGCCCCCTTCCCCCGCCTCCCGTGGGCCCGGCGTTCAGGGGTAGAGCGCCGTGATCTTCCTGAGGGCCATTGGGCAAGATGCGTCCAGGGTTGTGACACCCGCAGGTGGCGGCCACCGGTGCCCCGAGGGCTCCGGTCCTCCTCGGTGCGCGCTCCGGACCCGCACGGGACGGCGGTGCCGGGGCAACCCTGCGTGGCCCTGCCCGCGGGTCCTGCCGTGCCCGGTACCCGGGGCACCGGTGCCGCTCGTCCGGCCCCGTACGCTCCGCTCCATCCCCGCGCGGTCTGCTCCGCGCCGGCGGCTCCGTCCCCGCCGCTCCGGGGCTGCCGGAGGAGCCAGCGCCGCGGCTGCTGGCTGGTGGCGAGGGCCGGC
>VXAX01001003.1:857193-871052 GCA_013399835.1 Leptocoma aspasia | reverse complement strand
CGGTGCCCCCGCGCCGGGCGGTGCGAAGCGGAGCGCTGTCCGCCCCTCGGCGGCCGTGCCGCTGCTCGGCGGCCGCGGGGCCGGCGCTGCGGGCAGCGCAGCCTCTCCGGACGCGGGGCCGCCGCCGCACCGAAACTTTTGTTGGCGGGTGCTGCGGGCCGGGCGGAGCGGGGCGGCACCGGGTGCGGTGCGGTGCCGTGCCGCGGGGGGCTTGCCGCCGCTTTCACTTTGCTTCTTTCACTTGTTTTACGGAAGTTGCTCCCGCGCCCGCAGCCGCTTCGGCCCCGCTCTCCCGGCCCCGCCGAGGGGAGCCGGGGGCTCTGCTCCCTCCGCCGGTCCTTGCCGGCAGCGCGGCCCCGGCGGGCCGGGGCAGCGGGGCGAGGAGCGGGCTGGCCATGAGAGGATGCGGAGGGGAAGTTTATGGGGGTTTTGAAATGATTCTGCCTTTGTATTTGTTTTAAGTTGTGTGGGTTGTTTTCTCTTTCATTTTTTCCCCCTCCTGAGCTCTGGCGTGTCGGTGGTAAAGGTTGCTTGTCAGGTTCCTGTACTGCCTAAATGAAAAGGAATTTAATTTATTTGGGACAAGGCAGTGTCAGATGAAGAGGCTGCTTATTACATTTAATGAGTTGTTTTTTGGGTTGGTTTTTTTTTTTTTCAGCCTGGGCATATCTGGGATGGGTTTGTTTTTGTCCTTCATGTGAGGTGTATGAGACCTCCCCCACCCCTTCACATCATGCAGGGAGGAGGAGAGGTGGCCAGGCTGGGGCAATGTTTTGGTTTTAGATTACAGGCCCTAGTATTGGGGTTGGGTGTGTTTTTGATTGTAGCTTTTTGTGGCTTGTCCACTGGTTTTTGATCAGGTATCAGGATGAGGAGTAGGTTCTGGCCTGGTGCTGGGCTGGGCTGGCCTGGGCTGGGCTGGTGGCCCTGCTGGGTGTGATGATGGACAGGTCTCCATCAGGCTGGAGTGTGATTGCAGCCAGGAGCTGCGGGGCTCACAGTGTTGGTGGATTTTCCAATCCTTGGATCGTCTGGATCAGAGTCTCATTTAGATTTGACAAAATGTGCAAATTCAGAGTTTGGTAGGAATCAATCCCTTGGGTGATGTTACCTCCTTCTTTGGGACCAGGTCCCACCACCATGGCCCCATACTAGCTAACACAACTATACCTGCTCCTCCAAAATGGTGTGAACCATTCTTTGCCATTTAAAAACCAAATGGCAGCAATGAGCCAAACAGGCCTGTGCTGGCGATGTGCCATGGTCCAGGTAATTACTGCCAGAGAGTATGTGTGTGTGTTGTTTTTTTTTAATAAGGAGTAAGATGGTAATAAACTGGTTGATGATTGACTGGGCCTGAACTATGTACTCTGATATTATGAGTGAGAGGATAATTTTGCCGTCGTTTGTTCCATTTATTTACTTATTTCTACCACTGATACCAGGAACCGAGTGGCTCCGGAGCCACTTCCACCTGCGAGCGCGACGTGCCGGCTCCGCTCGGGTCCAGCCGTGGGCGGTAGGCTGCCTCCCTTCTAGATCAAGAAGCTGGGGTGCTGCGTGGGCAGCCCAGGAGTTAAGGATGTGGTGAAACTGCAGGAGGGCAAGTGCTTTAAGGAGCAATAAACAGTGATTTAGCCCGATCTCCATCTCGGGAGCCGTGGCAGCTGCCCGGCCGTGTCGGGCCGGTGGCCCCGGGCGGGCAGGGCCGTGCCCCGGGCGGGCAGGGCTGTGCCCCGGCCCTGCAGTGCCCTCTGCCGGCTGGAGCCCTGCCCGCTGCCCCGGGGGCTCCCCCGGGCAGGGGCTGCCTCCCCCTCCCCAAAAAAGGGACCTTCCTTCTCCTCGGAAGGGTCGTGGGTGCTCAGCCTTGCCACCGCTGCGCCCAGGTAACACGGGGGTAACACGGGGTTTTGGTCTCCGGCATGGGAACCCGGGGCTGCAGGAAGCCATGGGAATGAGGATCGGGGAGATCTCTTTAAGTCAGCATTACGGTCTGTGTGTGGGTGAACCCGTCTTGTCATGATCTTGGGGCAAAGACCTGCCCCATAATCACCACCTCGAACCCTTATCTACTTGGGCCAGCTTATCTCCCTCAGTCGCTGCCTCTTGAATTCTCTCCAAGCCCTCCGGCAGTGACTCTCCAGAGGCAGTGCCCGAGGGCTGCTCATACGAGCTGCCAGCTGGCAGAAGCAAGTCCAGAGGGGTTTCTTTCCCAGAGGAACTCGGTATGTGGGGTCTGACAGTCTCTCTTGCTGAGGGCTTTCTCAGCTCAGTCAAACTTTCTAGGACCAGAAGTGTTAATAATGGTTAAGGGCTGAAAAGAATTTGTGGACTGAGTCCATCTGCGCAGGAATGTGGCAAGATGTTCCCTACTTTTCTGCGAGTCTGGTTTTAAATACCTTGACCGACTGGGTACTTGTCACTTCCTTTGAGAATCTGTTCCCCAGCCTAGTTATCCTTGGTATGAGATTACAGGAACTGACCTCAGAATGGGGACCTAGACACCTAATGGGCGGAGGAATACCCAATTTCCCACTCAAAGGGTCATTTTGTGTCTTTGTCAAATCACTGCTGTTGTTTGAAACACCCAGTGGATAGGAACACCTTCTTTGGGCTGGTGAGAACTTTTTTTCTTTTTTGACCAGATTGTTTGGGAGATGTTGGCTCAGGCAAGGTTGGTGTCATTCCTGAGCTCATGCTCTGCAAAAGGTTCCCAGGCAGTTGGTTTGGGTGTTCATGTCCCTTTCCAGTAGTTCTATGAGATACTTGTTGGGTGGAAAGCATTCAAGGGCTTAAGCCTACCAAGTGGAGATTGTTCCTTGGGAGAAGGGTTTAGCAGGGCAGGGATTAACCTTCCCATCATGGAATAAGTAGTGCCCAACTATTACTTGGAGAACATGCTTCAGAGCTGCTTGAAGTCCACAGGAGTGTTTCTACTGCTTTGGCACTGTAGAGAGATAACTCACAAAAAGACCGGGAAGTTGATCTCTGAGATAAACTCCTGCTTCCTCACCTGTACTCTGTCTGCTGGATCTGATGAGTCCTTCTAAACCAGGTCTGTACACTGACTGTACACTGCTGATGTGTGCAGGTACTGCACCGTTCTGCTCTGAGACACAGAGTCCCAGGGGGGAAGAGGCAACCTGTACTGAAACTGGCTGGGAATGGTACACATACCTCGACTGGAGGGGATCAGATATTTGATGTGTAGTTTCCATATCATCAGTTTCTCGTTCTGTTTTCCTGAACTGTTTATGCTTCTACCCAGAGTTCTCTTTCCTGAGATTGGAAAGTACTGTCTGAGCTTGGAATTTATCTCAGGACCTTGCCTACACAGCCTTTTCTGTCCCACTTCTTGCACTTGGCTGTCCTGCCAGTGAAAACCTTTGTGGCCACTTTGACTCTGCCTCTGACATCAGCTCATACCCCTGGGCTGCTGTGCAGCCTACAGTTTAGGCGCCCTCTGAAAAGTTGGTTGAAAGTGTCTGGAAAGTTGTGAAAAGTCCTGTAGTAGGTGCGGATAACCATTGCCTGTGCTGCATCTCCCAGCTCCACCTGGGCTCATTCCCTCCCTCCCTCCCTCCCAGGGTTTGAAGATGCAGCCGTTCCCAAGGTTTGGAGAGCTCAGGTGCCACCCAGGGCTCAGCTCCCCGAAGTGCTGACATTGCAGAGGCCGTGCTAGCCGATCCAGCTGAGGTTTGGGAGAGCCAATGTCCTCGTCCTCAGCTGCACTTTGCAAAGCAAAGAGGGGGCAGAGGAGGCTTGGCTGGAAGCAGGGGAGGGGCAGAACCTGCAGCCAAAAGTCCCACGCGGCCCCGGCTCCTCCCCTCCGGTTCAGTGCGGACTGGATCAATTTGGACGTCTTCAGCAATAAAAAATGCCGATGTCGTCCTAATTCACTAGGCCCCGAGATGACAGCAAATTTACATTTTTTAATTAAACTAGCAGCCAGTTTTTATGAGAGGGGGCTGGGTTATGCAAATCAAATGGTTGTGTACGAAAGATTAGGAGAGTTTGGGAATAAATTCCACAAATGCTAATAAAAAAAAAGGGAGAAAATGAGAGGGGGGAGAGAGAGGGACATTGTTCCATTAGCCCCTTTTAGGCTGATTTCCCTAGGGAGAAAGCTATGGGGGGTGAGAGATTGAGGCAGCTTTCAGAGACAGGTAAAATCCATTTCGAGGATGGAGAGCCCCTCGGACCAGGACCTTGTTGCTCCCTGTTTCCTCCCCGAGGGCTCACAGGGGAGAAGGATGAAGAAACTGGTGACAAAAGAAACACTTGCTGGTTTCTAATCCCCATTCCTGCTTGACCAGTGATCCACAGGCTGGAACAGCAGCCAGGACTTGCTTGAGGATGTAGAAGGTGCACAGTGCTCAGGGGCTGGAGGGGCACAGGTGGGTGAAGGGCTGGGCCAGGTCACCGTGGTGCTGCAAGAGGGTGGATGTGGCAGGGCCACAGGGCTGTCCCTGGATGGGCAAAGCCCAGGGGCTACGCAAAGCTTCTCTGGATAGGGCCCATCTTTGGGCTGACAGATGGTCACAGAGCAGGGCTACAGCTGGGATTGGTACCCTGGGGCTTCATCTCCTTTGTGCAGCTCTTGTGGGTGGGCTTCTGGTCCTTGGCAGGAGCTGCTGGTTGGAATAGGCAGTAGTGCTGATCACAGGTGAGGGTCTAGACTATTGTTCAGTAAGCACAGGCTTTATCTGCAGGGCAGAGTGTGTTTTGGAGAGGGATGGTGATGCTTTTCCCTCCCCCAAACTGTGGAGCCCCTTGTTGTCCATCCATAGAGCTCTCAGAGGCTGACTCCAGCTGTCAACATCTTTTTCTAGTGTGCTAACTTGGCACCAGTCTTCACCTCTTTCTCAAGGGACTTTCCATCTTTCTTCATGTGGTGATTCCAGAAAATAAAAGTTTGTCAAGTCCCTTCAGGAAGAAGTAGTTACAGTGAACAAAAAACATGCGTTTCACTCATGTGAAATACGTTCTTGTATAAGTTTCCCAAAGAATTCCAAGTTCTCATTGCATTTGGGAGTTAGGTGTGGTGGCTAGGTACCAAAGCAATTGTTTGCTCTGCTATGGAGAAACAAAACCAGAAAATTTCCGGAGGCTGGGAAACTGCTTAAAGCTTCCAGTCCTAAGGCAGTTTCATGCTTGGAATAAAAGCTGAACAACCCATGCAGGTTGGCAGGAGAAAGCAAAGGGTGGAGAACAGGAGATACAAGGGAAAAGGATGGGAGGACTAAGGTCACTGGGTGCATTTTATGACAATCCCCTGAGGATTTGGTGCCTCACTAGAGAGCTTTGCCACCCATTCCTGGTTTTGGGGTGTGAAATGATGATTCACCAACATGCTCGTGTTTTGCTTTGGAGAGGTGACATTTTAGCAGAGCCTCTCTTGTGAAATCAGTAAAAACACCGAGCTCTGGTGGCGCATTTCTGGACGTGTTCCCCACACCCAACACCTACATCCCTGTCCTGAATATGCACGTCTGCCCCAGACACTCGCCCACCTCCACGCTCCCGGACACTCACGTGTTGGTGCTGTGCTGAACTTCGTGTTCCCCAGGCTGCTCTCTCAAGACATTGCCACAATGAACACTCTGGTTCTGTGCACTTGCATCATGGTTGCCATGAGTGGATCCTTCTGGACAGCAGGAGAAGATGAGTGTGGTCTCTGCCCTGTGTGGTGGTGTCTCTGTGCTCCCCCCACTGTTCTGCTGCTGGGGCGAGTGGTGGCCTTGGCGTCAGCTTGGTCCACGGCCTCAGACAGGCAGCTGAACAGGGGATTTTTGTAACACGAGTTTCTGACCTGAACTAGGGCCAAGTTCAGCCTAAAACTAACAAAGCCCTCCAGAACAGGTCTGTGAGACATGGCAGAGTCTGAGGATTTGGTGTAGGATGAATAACTCCTAATCTGTAAAGTGGGCATAATCATGCTCCCGTGTGCAGCCCAGAGCCAGGGCTGGGCGCTCAGGGATGGAGATAAGGGGGTGGGGGCTGGCTGCTGTCCATGGGTGGGTGCAGGGGTCGGGCAGGAGCTCTCCCTGCAGCTGGGGTGGGGTGCGGGGGCTGTGGGAGCGCTGAGCCCGCTCCCGCTTTCCGGAGCTTCCCGGGAGCTCCTGCCTGTCCCGGGGCATCCCGTGGGGCCAGTGGGGTTGTCATGCGCCTGCAAGGGGGCCTCTCCAGGACCTGGGCTGGGAGGGGAAGAGCTCCAGCTGGGCTGTTCTGTTGGAATGGTGCAGAGGTGTCAGCCCTGCTCCCAAAACTGGATGAGCCAGGGCAGAGCAGAGGAAGAACCAGGAACTTTCAGCTTCCATACATGGGAAACTGTCAAAAGCCAGGTAGCAACACCAGCTTTTGTCTGGTATTTCCAGAAAAACCCGGCAGGACCTGGCATCCCAGGGCATAATTTATTATGGAAAAATAAAATAATAAAGTACCAATCCCTTTGAGGCCTGAGTCATAGAAGCATCTTCTCATTAAAGCAGCTCCACCTCTCTGCCTGGTGTTTGCCAGCTCCATGCCTGTATGAATCCACTCCCTGAGCTGCCTCGCCCATGGCAGCCTTCCTCCTCCTCCTCCCCTCCTCCTCCCCCTGCTGCCTGTGCTTCCCCAGCATGCCTCTCCTCCAGCACCCCTTCCCCTGTCTGGAGGAGCACGAGCAGTTCCACATCTCAAGCCAGCTTCTCCCCAGGCCCCCCATCTTTGGGCCAGGTGGATGTTTTGTTGGTGTGTGTTGCAGACAAATGTCTTCATCTTTTCACCCACCCACCTCCCACCCCTGTGCTATCAAGTTCTCTGGGCATGGCCCTGGCTCCCACATGCCCTTCTCCTGGCCATGTGTTGTGAAGGTGTGTGTGGTATCTTTCCATGGCTCGAAGCTCTCTTCCAAGTGGCCCTCTGCAAGCAGGGAAAGGAGAGGAAGCTGCTCCTGGAGTAATTACCATCTGCATGTCCCGAAGGCAGGCAGCAGATGTTAGCAGAGGAGGACCGAATTGGAAGAGGGTGAGGGAACAGAGGCTGGGGAAAGGGGCTCTGATTTTTCTTCTCGATTGCATAGGAATATTTTAAACTGAAACTCAGGACAAGAATCCCAGTTCTGCAAAGTTGATCCATGCACTTGGAAACTTCAGGGGAAAGCTCCTTTGCTCGCTCTTGCTGTGTTTTCTGTCACTCTGCTTTTCTCACCCTTACTTTATGCTGCACTATTTAACTTTTCTTATTAAATAGCTTTCCTTTATGTCCTCCTTCCTTTCCATATTCCCACAGACCTGTCACTCTTTGTCACTCTCCTGGACTTCAATTCTGTCTTTGATTCTGTCTTGCTTTCCCTTTCCTTCCCCCCCTTCCATTGTCTTACTCTATTTTTCATTTTCCCATTTGTCTGTGGGCTGATATTCAGATGAGCAAACTTCTTCCAGTTAAAGGAGGTCATGAATATTAGGATTTTTCTATCAAACAATGAAATATGGCTCAAATTACCCTAAAGAATAGGGCCCTTTTCATAAACCACCTGCTGTTTTTTTTGAAAGAAAGCACAACCACTCGCCTGTGTGCTCCAAGCAGTTGTCTCACATCTCTACGTCGCCAAGCTTTGCCGTTCCAGTTTCTTCTGCTGTATTTGTTGCTCTTGGTGGAGTAAGTCTGCTCTTCCCAGACTGCCAGCACCCAGTGGGGTGCTGGGTTTGGACAGGTTGGGACAGGATGGGGATTCTGGCAGGATCCTCACTGCTTTAAATGTTGGTTTGTGATTGTGCTTTTTTGATTGCGGTGTGCATATTTTGGGGTTTTATTTTTGTTTTTGACAAACAGCATTCCGGTCTGAAACTCATTTGGTCTGCACCTCTCAGCTTGACTGAGAGATCTCATTCAGATGTGAGCACCCAGTGGGTCAGGACCCCCGACCTTCTCCTTGTCCTGCTGGTGTGGACCAACCATCGCTCCCGGGCATGAGGAGGCTGTGGTGGAGGTGACCTGCTCAGGCCTGGACACCAGCCCAGGCTGTGGTCATTTCCTCCTGCCTCTCATGGTCCTGTCCCTTTCCTCCCAGCCATACAGCTTCAAAAAGGACCTCTGAGCACAGTAGCCACAGCTGGCTCTGGGAAAGCCAAATTTGTGCTGCATGGGATCCTCCATTCCTTGTGGTCCTGGCCGTGCTTAGCTGGATGGAGCCGTGCCTTTGCCAGGGCAGGGCCAGGGCAGCCTGGCCGTTCAGCAGGGGCATGGAGAGTGGTGGAGCTGTGCCCCAGGGACCTGGAGAGCTGCAAGCAGAAGAGCCTCTATGCTCTCTTGGGAGTTGCCATGAGGCAGGCATGGGTAATGCCAGAGACAGGGACAACAGAGGACACCAGCTTGTCTCAGACTTAGGTTTTGTTTTCAGTCCAGCCTATTTATACTCTTCATAGTTGCTATTTTTTCCCCAGTTACATGAATGTGTCTTGTCCTCGGTGTCTTCCATCTTCCCTCAGCAAACCTTGCCATTTTCTGCGTGTCTTCGCTGGGAAGCTCACAGCACCATTCCTCCTGGGCAGAGACCAGACTTCTCTGAGGAGGCGCCTCTCACTGGTGTGCTCTTTCCAGGAGCCTGGTCCAGCCCTTCCACCCTCTCCCACCTGCATTTCCCTGGACAGAAACTGCACACGCAGCCTGGGCTGTGTGAACACGGAGTTTGTTTTGCCAGGGTGACCTGTTTAATCATCTCATTTTCTGGTGGCCGTTTATTCCTCGTTTCCACGGTTACAGCCCCATTAAGAGGAGAAGCAATAAGGCAGCGAGTCAAACAGGTAATAAAAACATTAAAGCCATGTGCACCCTGGGAGGGAGGGAGGGAGGGCAAGCAGCACTCAGTGAGACGAGACGGGCCGTGCCAGGGGGACAGAGGGGTCACAGGAGCCTGTGCACAGAGTGGTGACACCCAGCTCAGTGCCCAACATCTGCAGGAGCCTGACGGCCAGCAAAGTGTCCTACAGCATCCCACAGCATTCCACCCTGCTCTGTTGGAGTGTGCTGACACTCAGGACAATGTCACTGCCACCAGTGTGCTGCTCTCCCCATTGCTGTGCCGCTAAGGCAGAGTTGCAAGTGGACAAAAGCACTTGAAATTGGAGTAGATTCTTTCTGTATTTTCTTTCAGGGCTGTGACTGTCTGGCAAAATTTGTGACTTTCTGTTTAGTTCTGGTGATGCTGGTGGACCCAAATATTTGTCCCTGTGGCAGCTCTACCATGGCACTTGCCAAAGTACCTGCTCCTGCTGGTGTTGGCTGTGCTGCTCCCCTGCACAGTTCCTAAAGCAGAACCGACTGTCCCACAGACTGCACCGAGGTATTCACAGCCAGCTGCCTGAGCCAGCACAGCCTGGAGTACTGTCACACTGGTTTGAGGCTTTCCAGGTGGAAATACCTGTTTATGGAAGGCCATATTTCTGCAGCCTCCAGGAGAAGGTCAGATGCCATGGAAACGGGATAGCCAGGTCTCTGCTCCACAGCAGCCACTCCAGCAGTGACTGTGGGCTGGGAGTGGGTGGGAGCTGCTCGCTGGGAGCAGTGGGGGATGCCTTTTAGGCCATAGGTAGAAATCACGGGAGAGCTGTGGAGGGCAGGCAGCATCACTGGGAATTAGCTCTCTCCTGCTAGGAGGAACTCCCAGATTTCTGGCTTTTCATTGTGGGCTCCTAGAAGGAAAGTAGCAAAACGAAAAAACCTCAGCTCTGGAGTGAGGAGAAGGCAGAGCCCTGGCATCTCAAGAGAAAGAAGAGAACTGTTTTCAGCTCACTTCCCTCTAGGCAGTGGTCCTCAGGGAAACCCTTAGGGCTCTTGGAAGGTGGGAGCCTTTTGATACCATATGCTTGTTGTTCCAAAACTGACTTGGCCAGCAAGGAGATGGTGGCCTCCCTTTGGGAAATTTCGGGCTAGATGTACTCCTGGGTGTAAAACCATGGCAAAAGCCAGCAAAGTTACTTTCCCCTATAATTTGTCAGTAGCCATGGAGGCTGAACAGCATTGGATCTTAGATGATGAGATGTTGGGTTTGAGGTGGCAGGTTGCTGCCATGAAGGAGCAGGTGCCCACAGGCTGAGAGGATTCTGACCTGTGAATAAGGGTGAGTTTCACTGTGGATGAAAGGAGGTTAAATATAACAGTCCCACTCATATAGGTGGCACAGCACTGACAGCAAAACAGAAATATTCAGAAAAGCAAACTATAAAGGAGAGCAAGAAAATAATCGCAGAACTGCAGTGAAATGGGGTGTTTTACCTGCTGGCTCTCTCTGTTGAAAGAGTCTGCCCTGTCACAGCCCTGTTTTGCCCTGGTGGGATTTTTTATTTATTTCTGACATTGTTTTGGGTTTTACAGTTTCTTTTCTCCAGACTTTATCAGAAAGCATATTTGTGGTGAGAGCCTGTGAAAGGACCTGGCTTGCTGAGTAAATGTTCAACGTGGAAATGAGCTGCATGACCTTGAGGGGGGGCAGAGGGAGGAAAGCTGACAGAAATTCATAAAAAGCTGAAAAAGAAAAGAACAAGGAGAAGGGAGGGGAGAGGAAAAAAGATAAAAGGCCTGGCCAGACTGGAAGAAGTCACACAAGAGAGGAATAATGGTCTTTCTTGTTACAGCAGTGACTGGACCTGTCATATTAGGCATCTTAAAGAGCCCAATTCTAGGTTGTGCTGAGCAGTGACACTTTGAAAAATAGGCCCATTTAAGGTGACTCAAGTTGGGCAACAAAAGTCAGTAGTCACTTTAGATCATCTTGGCCTGTGTTCAGAAGGGTGAATTTTATCCTTGGCGAAAGGCCAGTGGGAGGCCCTTGTGTGTTCTGTTCGCGTTCCCAGAATAGGACTTGGGGTGGCTCCTGGAGCTTGTGCCGGCCCTTTGGGGCAGGGGCAGAGCCCACTCTTCTCAGGTTTTGGGCTGAGCCCTCCCTGTGCAGGAGGCAGTGGTCACTGGCTGGGCTCATGTGTCAGCCCAGTTGTCTGTGGGCCCAGAAACTGGGCTTGAATTTATTTGTGGAGTTTTTGGGGGGCTGTGGGTGTCTGGAGGAGGAGCTGGATGGAGCAAAGCCTCTGCCCTCAGTGCAGGAAGAGACAGGAGCAGCAGTGCAGGAAGTTTCCCAACCATCCTTGGAGTTCCTCAGGTGTGTGAGAGTGAGATGGAGACACTTGCTTTTGAAAACTAATGAGGATGTCAATGAGAAAAGACCAACAAAACCCTGTTGCAAAGAAGAAAATTTGAGTGGAAACACCCTGCTGTCACCACCAGAGACCAAGGTGTGAGGTCCAAGCATGCTCTGCAGCTTGGGTGTCCAGAACTGCCTGGTTTGGGCTTCATGGTTTTACTTCAGTCCCACATCTAGTCCTGGAGGATCTAAAGTGGATTTTAAAATTGTGTTGTAGGGATTGGAGAGAGATTCAGCACCAAGTTTCTGCAGGTTCGTATTCCTCTAGCATGTCCTTAGTGTCTGGATGACAGCAGCTCCGGGAAGCCTCTCGGTCCTGCAGTCCTTGGCTCTGGTGCCATTTCCATGGAGGGGTCTGGGCACACAAGGACCGGCCACCCAGCAGTCAGGGGGGCTGGAGCAGAAACCCTTCTGCTCTTCAGGGAACCAGTGCCTTCTGCTACTTTTTTTTTGTTGTTTGAATGCATGAAAAAAGTGTAAATGCACATAGGCTCCCCTTACTGCTCATTCTGTTGTCATTTCTTTGACTCCCCAAATTCTCCTCATTTTCAGGAGGGGAAGTCTGACTTCAGTGGCATCAGCACTTCCAAACCACTGCACACTGACATAAGCAGTTCAGAGTGTGGGGCAGGGACTGTGCTGAAGCAGAGCCCTCATTTGTGTTGAAACAGGGCTGATCATTCTTTGGTTAAACCTGAACAGCTGCACTAATGGTCCTCATATACACATCTTTTAAATTTTGGTTCATTTAGGTGGGGGGTCAATTTCTTTCCATAAGCCTGAAAATTGTAGAGAAAGATTTTCATCTTCACTGCTTGTGTGGGAGAGCTCTACTGAATGGAGGGGAGCATTTTTTGATTTCTTTCCAGTTGGAGTGCATGAAATAGTACGGAAAAGTCTTTTCTAGTGATGACCTCAAAATAATTTCTCTAGCAGTGCAATGTGATGTCAGACAGACAGTAGGTGGCTGGGTGGGAAGTGCAGGCAGTGGAGACACGAGTGCCTGACACAGGGAAAACCATCAGTCCACGGCTTTGGGAGGAACTGGAGCAAAGTCACCAGCACAGATGCCACAGCAAGGAACTGTAACTGTACATTTAATAGCTTTGGATGTTTGCTTTTATGTGACAGTTGCTGCTCAAGCAAACAGATTGGAGAATTCTAGACTTGCATGGATTTCAGGGATTTTATTTATATGTGGTCAGCACGGGACACGAGTGGGATGGGAGCATAGGGGTTGTTTCAGCAGGAGAAGGGCCCTGTACCCTGCTCCTCCCTGCCCCTGTGCACCTCGATTTTATAAGCTGAGCCTTCCCCTCTCACTCCCATCTCTTACTCTTCGCTGAAGTCACTGTCCCTCCAAACCCACCTCATTTACCTGCTTCCTCTGCTCCCACCATCACCCCACACTCCCTGGAGGATCCTCTGTCCTATTCCCATGCTCCCTGGTGTGTGAAGCTGCTCCTGCAGAGCCCTGCCCTGTGCCCAAAGCCCCATCTGGAAGGCAAGCAGCCATGCCCGGAGTGCTGGCCCTGCCCGGCCTCCCCTGCCCAGCCTGTCCTGTGAGAACTGCAAGGCAGAGGCATGTTTTCACAGTTTATTCTCCAAAAGGAGAGCCTGCAAGGGGTGAGGGGCAGACTCCTTGCAGCGAAGGTGTTAACAAATAGCAGGTGATTAAACATGACAAGCAGTGACATTTCTGTGTGGGGTTCTCAGTACCAGCAATGCCAAGAATGAAGCTATAAACCCTGACATTTTGTGTTATGCACTGAGGTTTTTAATAGACATCTTTCTCTCCCTCACCCCTGTTTGTTTCTTTTATTCCTCTCTTCTCTTCTGTCCTCTTCTCCCTTTCCTCTCTGTTCCTGATCCTCACCCTGGCTCTGCCCCATCCCAAGTGCCTCCACCTCTGTTTCCCATCCCTCCCTCCCTGCTCTTATCTTTGCTCTCTTGCTTCACCAGACTCATTTGTCCGATGTCCTTCACTTCAGCTTTTGTTTCTCTCTTCCTCCTTATTTTCTTGTTACACTTTTCCAAGATTTTTTTGCTTTTCACGGCATCATTCACCCTTCCTGACTCTTCTCGTGCTCCCGGTAGCTCGGGTCTGTGCCATATGCACACGCTGGCAGTCTCTCACACAGATGCACTCCCACACTTTATTGCACACACACACTGGCACTTCCCCACACTTCCCTGCTCCCCCCACGCTCCCTCTCTCTCCTGCTCCGTCTCTCACATACGCTCGCACTTGCTCATTTCTTTCTGTGCTTCCCCTCTCCTGCTCTTCTTTGTCTTTGTTACTCCCTTCTGCTGTCATCCTCCCTCTGTCTGTTCTTTTCCACTCTCTCCCCTTCTCCCTCCCTTTCCTTTCTCTTTTTGGGGTCTGATGTAATACTCTAACCATGGGCAGCCAGGCCAGTTGCTTGTCAGGGAGCAGGTGTCCCACCCCTGAGTGATGTTTTTGTTAATAACATTTTTGTCCTGACTCAGAAGCCGTCATTTTGGAGATTGGTTGGTGGGTTTTTTTTAAGGACAGGAGCTGAGGAGGCTGAGCTTTTGGGAACAGTTGCTGGGTTTGTACTAAAAGGACTGCAACAGTTGTTCTGCTGAGCAAGAAACGTTGGAACAACTGCAGATTCTCTCCCCCCCCCCCCCCCCACCCCCCCACGGGCACTCCTGC